>JANHAO010001970.1:0-30632 GCA_026873985.1 Saraca asoca | reverse complement strand
AAACATGATTCCCAGGAAATATGATTCCCAGGAAACATGATTCCCAGGAATAAAAAAAAAATCTGTGTACCAAACGCCCCCTTAGGGTTAAGGCCTGTACTATGAGACCCACACCAATCAGTAACAGATATCCTAGTCCAATGTGAATAGATCACCTTAATAGATTAATGGACTATATTACATCCACTTATAAATTATATACTAACCTGTTTATTTTAACAAAACAAAAAACATAATTATCTGTAACCCATTAGAAGAATTATAAAATAATTCTTACAATGGCATCCAAGGCTAGGCATGTCAAAATCAATGAATGTACCACGTAATGTTTTCTCGGCCTTCCCTACATATATTCATATTGTCATCTTCGAAAGTGGAAACTGGCAAGCCATACCCAACTTTTCAGCCCCATTGGCGGTATGATTTTTAGTTCTTTCTCATTGGTTTAGCACAAAAGTTTTATATGCACGAAGTTTCAGCAAAATAAAACTGCGAACAGAAGAGAACCTATATTGAGTATTGCTATTTTTTCAGTCTTTTCACAATTGTATATATTAATACAACCCAGTATAAATAAATTAATTTGATCTGTGTTAGAACAAATAAGATTTACTTAATTCGAATTATATATATATATATATATATATGTGTGTGTGTGTGTTGATGGGAATAGTGTTTTTTCCATTTGTGTAAATAGCACTTTTTTTCTGGAAATGGATGGGATAACGTGGGATTCCATTTGGCAACTTGTCCATAAAAAAGACAGGAAACTTGTAGCCTAAGTCTATTCAGAGAACACTGAATATCAATCCAGACAGGAATTGAAATGTGTCACTCTGTATATCCCTTTCCTGTATTTGGGTTACACAATTTCATCACTTTCCATTATTGCATGTTCATTTCTTTGAGTAATTAAGACAAATGAATAATGAAGGAAATGGAGAGTCAAATGTCTGATGGTGACAACTATGTACATTTTCAGCTACCTACTTGCATGTGGTGGCTCACTCTAATTATGCTTTCTTTTCCTATTCTTAGGCGTGCACCACTTTTCTTTTGCAAATTCTAAAGACCTTTCCAGAAAATAAGCACAAATATTCTTGTAGCAGCCCACATTTAATTTAAAGTGTTAAAAAAATATTAACATTTTGTCTATATGTAATTATTTTCAATCTAAATCTAATGAAAGTTATCATATATCAATCATGTGTTTATCTTCTTTTTGCATCTAAATTAAAACTTTCTTCCAGAAACTTTCTATCACCAAATTCAATTCATTAATATGGAAGAAAAGTGAGTGATGATGCACAGCTATCTCTTCAAATCAAAGCCCCCTGTGCCAAGATATAGTTTATATTTTATTATGTCAATGAGTCAATTTAAAGTAACAAAATTCATATAAAATTAGAAAATAAGTCATATAAGCAAGATAAATAAAATTGCATGTTATATAAAAATCATATGTTGATCTTACAAAGGAACAAAAAAGTGGATGAAAATTAAAAATTAAAAAAAAATCAGGTTAAAATCTTTTGAGCCTTTTAATGAAAAAATCAGTAAAAGTAGTGCTTTCAAGTTTAAAAACAGCGAATATGATGACGAAGAGCTTCAAAATAATTTTTGGACAAAGAGTTTCAGTTTAATGAAAAAAAAAACGAATACATGATTAATATGTGACAATTTTCATCAAGTTTAGATAAAAAATAATCATAAATAGTCAAAATATTAACAACATAAATTATAAGTTATTTCTTTTCATATTTTAAATCATATGTAAGATACACAGAAAATAGAATCATATCATAATGTGTATTAAGTGTAATTCTCCTAAATTTTATTGTTCATGTGCTTATTTTATAAGATCTACAAGTATTTTACATTTTATTTTTTGAATTTTACGACATTAAATTCTTAGTTTTTCTTTTTAAGCAGCAAAGTCACCAAGAACATTTAGAGCTGAAAAAAGAGAAAAGCAAGAAAAGATGAAGATACGGATAGAAAGGAATTGGTTGCACCGCCTCAGCATTATCCCAGAATCCTTTTCTTTTCTACAAGAATTTTGTCGAGGAAAGGAGTAACACGCAAACAAGTTGACAAATATAAAATCGTGTTTACTATCGCTCTTTCAATGCTAACTTGACATTCATCTTTTCTGCTGAAAAGGTGTTCTTTTTCCTGGAGGCTGGCTGAGTTCACATGTTCTTCATGTAAAAAATTATCATTATTAAATCTTCACTCAATCCCTTTAATTCGTTTATATAATGATTAGTTCTTCTCCTTGAACAAATGATAGTTGTTATCACTTAATGTTCTAGATTACCATTCGCATTCATACTATTACATGTAATATTATTGTCATAGATAATATGTAATTATGATTTTTCATAGATATTTACATTATAAGTCATTATTTTTTTTATTTATCTATAATTTTTTTAATCACAATATAATTATAATAACAATCATGCTATACTGTTATGTTTCAACGTAAATTTATTAAAAAATCATTTTTAGACAACAAAATATCAGTAGAAAAAGTAAGACATCTTCTGTGAAGATATGCCAAATAGTTAAAAAAAAAAAAACATACAAAGTACTAGTTACTATGGGTTAGTCTGTTGAGATTTTTAAGTATTTCCTTTCTAATGGGATTAACCATTTTTTAGCATAAAATCTGTGAAAAATGAAGATCATGGGTGGAAGGTTTGGTCGAAATAATTCAAACAAGTGCTACATAAAATTTGTGTTTTGAGCTAATGAATAAGCATTAGAAGCTAATGACAATTGCTAAACTGCTATTGGCAGAAGATGGAATTATGGAATGTGATATTAATATCCATTAAGCTTAACTGTTCATCATACTCATCTGTCCGCCAATTTTGACAGCATAAAAGTAGTGTGGCATGATATTCTTTTGCCGAGATCCTGGTGACATGTATATATATATATATATATATATATATATATATAATATTGATGTAACATACACAAGATAAAAAATATACTAAGGAGTGATTTGATTCATACAAGAAGTTTTTACGAGGTGAAGAAGTAAGTTCTTAAATAAATTTCTTAGGACGTATTGAAAATATTTAGATTGATATTAAAGAATTAAAATTTTTTAAAAAATAAATTCTAATATAATGTTTAATTTAATTATATATTTTTTAAAAAATATTATTAAAATAATTAAAATATTTTATATAAAAGTTATATCCTTTTATTATGATCTTAAATAACTTTTTAAAAGAATATTATTATCATTGTTTAAATTTTATAAGAATAATTTTATATTTTATTTTATTAAATAATATAATAAATAAAATTTATCTAAAAATTGGATAAATAATTTTATATTTTTTTTTTAAAATATAATTTCATTTATTCTTTAAGTTAATAATTAATTAAATAATTTAAATATTTTTTATTTTTTTAAAATTATATTTTTTATGAAATTTTTTACTAATTGTATATAATAATTACTTCCCGACTTATAGATAAGGCTGGCTGCCCCACGGCATTGGCAGTGGCCCCACCTATGAGTGAGGATGTGTGGAATGGAAACAAATAGTTGGATGCAATGAATTCAAACAGCTGAATTATACCCAGCCGTCATTGGTTCGTGAATTGTTCAACTCTTCGTTCATTGTTTTCCACTCTTTCCTTTTCACGTTTCTAGGTCTATTATTTTCCATTATCCTCCTTTCGCTTTTCAATATTCTCCTCATGGGCTGCGGAAAAAATTAAAATAACAGTGTTATCACTGTGACAAATTGGTTAAATGTCAGTATTGTCTTTAGCCTTAAAGTGTCTATGTAGCATTACAAAAAAGTTCAAGGACATTTTTATTAAAACAATACCCACACAAAAAATTATGTCTCTTATATCTTTTTCTATTCATTTTATTTTATTATAATTGCAAGATTTATAATAGTATTTCGTATATTATTATTGTTGTAAATACAACGACATAGGTTATGTACGTTTCATTGAATAAAAGGCTTTTGTGGACACTTCAAATTAATCCCAATTTCTCCTGAGAAATATTGGACAAAAGGAGCAGACAAAATTTGAATGCAGCATGGAGGTACATGCTTGCATGGGATGGCCATTGAAAGGTCAAGCAAATACTAACATGCATGTGTGGCAATTATGGGCAGTGGGCACAAACCCAATTGGATTTTGCTGTCCATACACATCATGGCCAAGTGGGATATTGCATATAACACTCATACGTATATCCAGCGATCCTCCTTCAACAAATCAAGACAAAAAGATCACTCTATTTTAGATGTAATAAATCAGCTCATATAATTAAATATTATAGAGTAAATAAAAAATTAAGAAAATTTGAACTTAACAAGAAAATCCTCAATCACATTAATAATTTATTCGCTGAGATATCTTTGGGAGAAGATTCTTCTGTGGATAAAATACAAATCCAAGTATATATATATTTGCGTGTTTCTGTCAACCCCGTTCAAGGACGCTTCTTCTTTATTGAAGGATTGAAACCCTACGATTTTGATCCATGGGTTAAGCTCCACCGCTAAAATTTCAAATAAATTTACAAATTAAACATATTGGGTTGAAATTATGTTGCTAGCAAGTGGTCTAAAATCATCGGAGCTTTTATTGAATATTATATCATTTTTTATTGACTCAGCAATGGTTCTCAATCATAAGATATAGGCATGTAAGATTTTGACGTATTTCAAAGCCTTTATAGATATTAATATTAATGCTCAAAATAAATTTATATATCATCACTAAAGTTTTTATGAAAGAATTCATAAATTTAGGATGAAATAAATTATCCCACAAGTATTAAGTGAAAATATTATTTTTATAAAATAGTGAGATAAAGAAATCATAATCATCAAATTTTGTATTGATAATCAAAATTAAAATATAATTAAATATTATATGATCACTTAAAAAAATAATTATATAATTTTATATTTTAATCTTGAATCATTAATATAAAAATTTGATAAATATGATTCAGTTCTTCCACTTTTATAGAAAAGCAGTGCTTTCACAATAAAAAAAAAAACATAAATATAAAATTAGATGTCACAAGAATGTTTATAATATTCACGTAATTATAAATTTATTTTCTCAACTAAGAATATTCACTTCGAAGTAAGAAAGATTTTTGGCCAAAAGTTTGGCCCCTAACCCCTATATCTACGGGTAATAAACACTTAAAAAGGCCGCAAAGGATTCATCTATAATTTTTGATAAGTCAGCAACTATCTCATGAATTTTAGTATCCAATTTATCTGTGATATGATAGTTGCTGAACATTTAAAATATGAAAAAGAAAAATACCCACTTTTTATCAACTTCGCTGGGTTAAGCTTCAACCATTTCAATTTAAACCTCATCATGACAAAGTGGGTTGGTTGGTAAACTTGAACGAACTAGAATGCTGCAAAAATATAATGGACAAATCTGGCTTTGAAAGTTTCTATTAACTTTATAGATAGACGACACAGAGGCAACAAAGTCAAATATTAAACAAGAATAAAAATCATTAGGTTTAGCATTCCACATAAGGAAAATTGAATAGTTGATTAGAGCCAAACGGTTGAAATTAATTTCCTGTTAACCACCATCAAGGAGGATGACACTCCTGTTAAAATGTTGATTAGGGCAATAAGATATGATTTGAATGACTATTATCAGAGCCGAT
This sequence comes from Saraca asoca, assembly GCA_026873985.1. Lineage (NCBI taxonomy): Eukaryota > Viridiplantae > Streptophyta > Magnoliopsida > Fabales > Fabaceae > Saraca > Saraca asoca. The sequence goes on along the minus strand of JANHAO010001970.1, from coordinate 24,934 downwards.
AGCTTGCTGTAATTGATCAGTTGGTCATCAGCCGAGCTATCAAAGTGCAAGTCCCCAAATAGATGATCTACGTCAAATTTTCTTACTTCTCTGATTCAACATCTCCTAAAAAAATGAAAGAAATACATTAAATCTCCGATTTCTTTATTTCATTGACTTTTTTAATAGAGTGAAGTTCACTTTTTTCCTCCTTAGCTGTGAAATGGATTGTGTTCTAAACTCTTTTTATATTGACTTTCTTCTATGCATATAAAATAATAATTATATTTATATTTCTATAAAAAAATCTTATGAGTCATCTTTATATGAATTAATTATTTGTTAATCATTAATATTTATTTGTATAATAAGTGTGGTTGTATATGTATTCCTTTCTCTCAATTATAACTCATAGTAATAACTCTATTAGGAGGATATTAAGCAACATTAGTCATTTTAATTCCTTTTCTCATATCTTCTCTTTGTTGTATAATCATTACCCGTGAGAGAATTAAAACTACTACAAAACAATTTACTTTAGCCATCAAGAATGACTCCACCTTCAATGGCTATTGGTCGTCGTCAAGTATGAAAATGGATGAATATAATCACATATGTATTTTAATTTGATTATAAAAAATTCAAAAATCTTCATTATAATCTTAGTTTGTTTCTGCTTCTCAATTGTTAGAAAATAGTTTTTCAAAAACCTTTTTATGCATTTTAGGATATTAAATTTTTGTGATATTTGTATATATGATATGTCTTTCATCCTTCTATTTCTAAAAATTTTCAGTTTTATTTATTGTGCAAAATTTGATGTTTATATATTGTTTTTAAAGGAGTCTAATGATGTCAATTATAGACTTGAAGCTTACACTACCAAAAAAAAAAAACCTTGTTATTTCATACGGAAAACAATCATCAATTAAATCATTATTGAATATTTTTCTCAATAATTTTTTTTTATTTTTCAATGGAATTTTAAAGGGATAGATTTTTTAGAAAATTTATTTTTTTTCTCTTTTATTTGTCAAAATTCTGTTAGAATACATACAATTTTTTTTAAAAAATATTATAATTTTTTAAAAATAATCTTTATACGTTAATTAACCTTGGAATTCCATTGAAAATTACTTTTTTATTTTAAATTTTAATTTCTAAAATTTTTTATTTAATTAATAATAAAAAATTAAACATATGATATATGCAAATAGTCATAAATATATAAAATTAGTCGAACAATCCATAATTACATTATCGAATCAAATGATGTATAAAATATATTATTTAAATCAAATATATAAAAATATCATTACATCCCAAATTGAAGATGAACTTATTAGTCTTCTAATCTCGAGTAACATCTTCCTATTGTTACTGACCAGTAGGTTATCAGTACCTTTGACCATATGTGGCATCATCTATTCATTAGTTGTTGATGTCTGTGATGACGATGATCTGACTGATGACGATTAAATCAATTGCAGTCGTGACTATGGTGGTGGTGGGTACATGTGAACAAGGGCTAGTGGTAACCATATGCAGGGAGCTGCTGATTATGGAAGAGGAGGAAAAGGCAAAGGTTATCGGCTTTGTTATTGCTAAATTTGCAGAAGTTGTTCCATCTGAAAGTAAATAACCTATACATGCTGTTGTATCTCAGCAATAATGCACATGAGCTGCTGCATCACAATGGGTGAAACATTCTCATAGTGAGATGCAGCAGCCAATGCGACTATCCCTACAATGGCTTCAAACCTTAACCTGTAGATCCATTCTTTCTTCGTCCCACCCATTGTGTCCACCTACAGATCAAGATCAGATGATTAAGCCACCTTACCAATCGTTCTCCTAATACCCTCAATGCCTAATTGCGTAGCAGTTTAAGTCAAATCCTTAATTTTTTTTTATTGAAGTTTTCCTGCAAATTAAAATAATTAATTATTTGATATTATAAAATATAATATTTTACTACTAAACATATAATACAATAATAATAAAATTGTAAATTAAGAGAAGCTACTTACATAGGATTGTACAATATTAGGTGAGACCTACTGGTCATCCCTCTAGATGTGGGTGTGAAAGAATAAGCTACCTATGGGTGGCTTAACCCCAATTTTAACTATCTACTCAAAATGAAAATTTTCATGGGCAATATAGATTATGATATGAATGTAACTATAACAATGTAAATGACATAAATAATATTGAATTTAAATAACGCTACAATGTGCAACCAATGTTTTGTTATGGGGATGGATCTACTAGTGTTCATTGGGGAACCCTATCTAGCTATATTCAATGTCATATTCCTCTTATTTTGTTCAAACTTAGACTTGAATATAAGCCCTTCCCACTGTTCATCCCCTAATCCAACTGGGTTGAGTGGGCCTTTTCTTGCACATTTTATCCATGATATCTTTCATTTTGGTGGAACTCTTGGCTTGAAGTTCTTCCACATGTCTTTTTCATAATAAGAGTTCCACTTCTAATACTTCTATAATTAAATAATAAGGAAAGTATCAAATAGTTAAAAAACAATTAAAAGAAGAAAGTTAAATTATAAACAAAGTATAGAAACTTTACCCCAAACTCCACATATAACATCCTCCAGGTTGGCTTCGGAATACTCTCCCACGTAGGTTATACACCCTCATACTTGTTCATATGATGTGGTGTATGGTGCCTATCAACTATTTGCCAACAACATAGCATCTCATATGTAGGAAAGTCATTAATTGTCCACATCAATAAGGCCTTTATTTGAAAGTTTTGCTTTATTAAAATGTCAGACATTGGAGCATTGTCACTCCACAAAGTGAGTAATTCATCTATCAATGGCTGTACAAACATATCAATTTTACTCTTTGGGTTTTTTGAACTTGGGACAATTAAGATCAGCAATAGACTTGTTATACATATATGCAGGAGTAAATTGTAAGGAATGACTATTATTGACCAACATGAATACGATGTAACATTATGACTAAATGGAATGAATCTATCAAAGCACAACCGAAGTTTTAAATTTTAAGGATTGGCTACAAACGTTGAATAATTTTGGTTAAATTGTTTATTAACTTTTCCATTCGAAGGATGATATAGAATGCTCGTCTTCCTTTGATTTTCATGATGCTGTCTTATATGAGAAGCTAACTTTATTGAAGTATATAATCTTTGCAACCTTGGGATTAATGATAGATAATGCATTTTCTTGAAAAAAATTGGTTTGCTATTTCAATCGGCCTCTATTTCTTACACTGGGACGAACCATATATTCTACATTCTTTGTGAAATCTAGTCTCCTTATAGAATAATATACACCCTTTCATACAACAATATATTTTCTCATGCCTGAGTCCTAACTTCTTCACTAACTTCTTTGTTTCATGAAAATTATAAGAGACAATATCATCAAATAGATATATCTCGATCATAAGTTATATAATATGATCAAAGGAATTCAGTGGTAAGTTAAGGTAAGTGGAAGTTTGATTGTATGCAAAACATTCTTATTACTAATGACAACTTTAAATAGCTAATATAACTTATCCATAATGGTCGATGTATAGCTTCTAACATATCATAGAAGTTATAGGCATCCCTATTTACAGGCTCTCCCATATTGCGTTTAAGGTAAGTTACAGCATTTGGCTATCCATTATCCAACATTATATTTTCATGTCTATTAATTGCATCATATAAATCCCATGTCATGTCACTAGAAAACTCTCCTTTTTTTTAAATCTTTCATTCTCATAATTAGTCTACCACTAGTCGTCATATTTAAATCCAAATCTATACAAATCAACCTTAATTTCGTCAGAAGGTGAAAATTTTCTACATGTATGTTTGAAGCACGAACACCTTATCTGATCATCACGTAAATAAATTGATTGAGTTTTTGCATAATTGATAAAGTCTTTCACCCCTTTAGAGAATCTATTTTATATCCACTACGTTCTAGAAGAAGTGTATCATATATTTACCTATTGTATTTTGGAATTTTCATATTTTGTTTCTTAAATTTTATTTTGAAATACGTTATATATATATATATATTCTCTTATTTACTAAATATTTTCAAATATGTGAAAATGATTAAAAAAAAAGCTTTTCAACATTTTACCCTAGCTCCAAAGAAAAAAAATTGACAAAGTTTCCATGATAGTAACTACATTCATATTTCTAATAACACAAAATTTCAATTTTAGTAATTTCATTCAACAAATGCAAAGCAACAATAGAATTAATATTTAATATTAACAAAATAATCAATAATTTCTAAAATTAATAAAATCAAAATATATATAATTTCTAATTTAAAAATAAATACAAACTTAAAATATACATAATTCTTAACATAATACCAACAACATTATCAAATATGTCATCTAACTACTTAATTCTATTCAATATGATTCAAATATATATATATATATATATAATTCTTAAATCTAATTCAAAATATATAATTAGTCAATCCTAATTCAAATATACAAAAAAAAAAAATAACTAATAATTAAAAATTAACTCCTACAATAATCATATGCTAATAATTAATAACTAATAATTGAGAATATGTACTAACCTTAGTATCTAAGCAAGAAAACTGATAAATAAAGTTACTAATAAACTCAAGCTCAAATCTAAATATATCAAAATAAGAAAAGCCAATTAAATCATGAGAAATATAATGATTTAACAAAATAATCGATAAAAATATAAAACAAAGTAGTAAAAACAATTTAATCAATTTAGATTTATGAAAAATACCTTTAAAGTACAAGAATAAGTCTAGGAAGGCAAGAATGAGCTCTAGTTCAACGAGGGAAGGAGGAAAAGAGGGAAATGAGGAGAAAATCGTGTAAATGGACGATTATTAGAGCATTTCAATTTCCCAACGGTATTTCTATCAAAAATTTGTTATACATTAAAATTTGTTGGAAGAAGCTAACTACATTTTTTTTTTAAAATTTGTGTTTATTTTTTAACATATTTCAGTGCACGATAAATTTTTAAAGCTAGCAACTAATGACTTTTTAAAATTTGATTGCCCTTTTTTACGGACACCTTCGTTGAAAATAGCAAATTCTGTTATAGTGTTGGTGTTGTCTCTATAGGAAAAGGTTAATATTCATCTTTTTCATATCTAATTTTTTGATTTATGATAGAGAGTTTGAAATTGTAGTCCTAACCCCTATTGTTGACGAGAGCATGAAATCTACATTAGAATCAATTGCAATACAGTGTGGTTAGTGATTTCGATTTCATCTAGTTAGTTAATTATTGACCTTATTTGTATGGAATTCAAATGACTTTTTTGGTTATTTCAATTTATTATCTTTGGCTATTGATGAGGTTCACTTCTATTGTTATCTTCTTTAGTTAACTTAGTTCTTTTTTGGTTAATGGTTTTTTATTTTCTCAAATAATACTTCATTTCTTTAATTTGATTATTTTTGTTTTGTATATAATTTGTGATCTGATTGAGTGCTTCGACCTTGCATGTATCAGACATACTTGAGGGAACAAAAGCTTCGACCACATTGAAAACATCTCATATGCCTTTTTCTATGCAAAGGATCAAGTCTATTATTCTTGTTCAATTGTTGAAGACAATGGGTTTGGAGTGTATTTGATGAGATCAATAACCACATTTACATATTGCAATATCCAATCAACCTATACTCTATTATATTTTTCAACGTATTTTTCCTTAAAAATTTTTGTATTTATGAATCTTTATATTTGAATTTTATGCATTTAATTTTTGTTAAATGTTTGCCTTTTTTGCAATTTGTTATAGGAACTGTTTCTAACTTTGTATATACTAAGTGAGAAAGAAAAAAATGATTCTAAAATTGATAATGTATACCTTCCTTCCAAAAGTCTTCATTTATTCCAAAATTCTAAACTTGAGCCAAGCACGATTTTCTTTTTTAAATTGTTTTCTTTTTCATATTGTAACAATTTGAGAATATATGTTATTTGGATTTCATTTAATTTTATGAAAGTATTTTTATTGATTTATAAGTAAGAAATGTATTAGATAAAAAAAAAAGTAAGATCTCAAATATTCAACACATATCCAAAGTCTTGAGATTTTTATATAAAATCTTAATCATTTACTGCAAATGACAAATTCTTATAACATTAAAAACATACATTATATAAAGATAATAATTTTTTGGGTCAAAATAATTCAATTTTATAAAAATGACTAGTGATAAATATATGACAACATAATACTATTATAATTATAAAGAGTTTAAATAAGTCAAACTATAAGTTCATCACATAAAAAATTATATATGAAATAGCATTGAACCAATTGAACAAAAATAATAAAAAATTAAAGGCTCTGAAAAATATTTTGAAAAAATAATAATAATAAGTTTCAATAAAACCTGGGTCATTTATTTGTTTAGACAAGTATCCGGTATCTAACAAACATCAATCTAACATTTTACTATTTACCTTACCAAATATGTCATTTATGTAAAGCCTAAGTCTAGTCTCTACTTACACAGATGCTTGCAACTTAGCACCAAAAATGAAAATTTCATATTTATACTAAATTCAATCATCAGTTGTTAAAGTTGAATAATAATACAAGTTGTCTTCTAACTATTCCACAATGAAATACAAAGTGAAATCTAAGAGATTCAAGTTCGGTGGTCTAGCATTTGAAGGCATTAAACTCGAACAATATCAATTATAAGTAGCCAGCAACTCATAAGCAAACTATATAGTCTCAATTCAGCATTTAAATTTAACAATTTTTTATAACATAGAATATAGTAAAAATAATAGAAAACCATTTAATTATAAATTAAAATAGTAATTCAAAATAGTGATACTATATTAAATTTTCATTTAGAAAGTGGTTGACATTTGAAATAAAGATGTATATATAATATATATTAAAACAATGTAATTATTGATATCTGGAATAGAGGAAACTTCAAGTAATTAATTTTCTCTTATAACTAATATATATTAATTTTATTGTCTAATTGATGCATCAGACAATTCGCACAATATCTCGGAATTACATAAATCATATTTGATATAAATATATAATAATACTAATCTATGAATTAGTGATTAATGTATTCAATCAATTAGCAATATCATCAAGAGAAAAATAAGCTAAAATATCTAATCAAATTGAATAAAAAGTCTCTCTAAAAATGAACAAAAAGATCATAATCTTAATTTATTATGATTATTAAAATCAATCAATTGAGTGCAAATATTGTCATTTTTATGTAAAATTTTATGAAAATTACACGATTAATTTGAATAAATTTTTTTATATAAATTTAGAATTTGATAGAGACAGATAAGATACACTTAAGAGTATAAATAGACAATAAATTTATAATAATTAAATTCAATCAATTAACTAGAAGTATTACTTTTTTATATAAAATTTTATGTATACAAATAATTTAAATAAAAATTTTTATGTGAATTAAAAATTTGATAAGAAAATTATTATAAGAATTTTGAATGATAAGTTTAGAATATCAATTAAGGAGTTAATCAGTAAATTTTGGGAGATAAATAGAATTTAAAACACAGAAAAAAAAATTTACTAATAAGTAAATATTCTAAATATAAAATAAGATTAAACACGTTTGAATATAGATTATAATATCTCTCTTCTTTTGTTTTTTTGTTTGAATCACGTGTTTGGTACGAGAAATGTAATAGTTTTAATTATAATTTAAAACATATATTTGATTGAATATAATTAAATATTCTAAAAACAAAATAAGATTAAACATGCTTTTAAAAGACAAGATTAATACAAATTAAATTAATAAAAAACGAAATAAGTGTTTAATAATTCTTTTGACTAACTGTTTATCTTTGATAGGCCAATTAGTCATGGCTGGCTAGCTCGATTTTGAGAGTTATCCTTATTTCGTCTTAACATTTTCTCGTTAATAATTCTTCCTATATTTTAATTGCTTATGAATTACAATATTTCTCAAGAGTTTATCATATATGAAGTCAATCCGTGAGATCCAACTTGAAGCGTATTATGGATGCAAATTTCATTACAAGATATTAATAAATCTGATTTCATTGTAAATTTCATTTACCTTTTTTTTAATGATAGTAAAATTAATTAATTTACTAATCTCATATAAATAAAAATCTAAAATTAAAATCAAAATATAATAGACGTCAAATCCTTTCAATTAATATAGTCAAATATCATTTTAAATTAAGGATATTTTTTAATTAACTATCCGCTATTTATCTGCGTATCTACTCTTAAAAATAGATAATTATGTTATTGGTAATGATTTAATACTAAAATGCATAATTGCACTGTGTATTGCTAAGCATCTCAATCATTCCTTAACACAATCGTTCACTTGAACTAAAGGAGGTAAAATCCCTAATCAGGACTCAAGCTAATGCCGTAAGCCTTACGAAACAAAAAAGTAACAAACAAAATCAATTATTCGTTATTCTCATGTGGGAGATCCAATGTGTGCTAAATAACCCCTTCTCGACACTGTATGAACACCTTTTCTAATTAAAGTGATTAGCAAAAACAGGAAATATGCAAAGTAAGGATAATCTTAGGCGCTTAGCATCTTTCTAAAATTGTTATCTATAAGCATCTTTGTTAGTAGAAATAAGACCCCGTCGGCGATGCAATAACGTTCATGCACAGTGCACCAAAGGCAAGTTTACTGTAGGAGCAAGTTTTCTCTCGACTTTGCTTTTCACCTTTCTTCTCTTTGGTTAAAAAAGAGAGATAAACAGGAGAAAGAGACAAAACAAAGTACATATCGTCAGACATAAAGGCAGGATGTAGAAATAAAGTTAAGGAGGGGGTTTCTTAAGAAGAGCTTTCAAGAAAGTTTAGGTTAAAGCAAGACACACCAGGGAAAACGCCTGCTGCAGCGTTCTGGATATACTGAAAAGAAACTGGCAAGCACAGCACAAGTGCACAACCCTAGCCACGTTCTCCACTGTCATACACTTCATCGAACTCAACAAAGCTACAAGACTGAAATGACAATCATCAATGGGATCCATCATTCATTAATGCAACAGTCAAAGGCTACCAGCTAGCTAGCGTTTGTCATCGGCCAATGGATGATCAAGCAAGCCTTTGCTGTGCAGTGAAGCAGAGGGCGTGCAGATAATGCTCAGTCCCAAACTTCAAGGCAAGCAAAAACCACAACCCTTTTTCTAATCCAACCAAAACCCAGTTCTGGAAACAACAGCATAACCAAAACAAACTGGATTCCAATTCAAACTGTGCCCACATTGTGTCCAACCAGCGAAAGAGCGAAGCCAGAATGGTTGATTTCGACGTTTCAGTTATGACCTATGACTTGACCACCATACACTGTTAATTGAAAAAAAAAAAAAAAAGGACTAAAGCCCATTTGAGTTTTCTTTTCATTTAATCAAAAGATGAAACAAAAATCTGGGGATGTATTGCAGCTTTTTCTTCCTTAAAATCCATGCTCCGTAAAATTAGAGTAAGATTGAACGAAACTAACGAAACAAGAGTACTGTTTGATCTATTCTAAACTAAAACGCTAACTAGATAACAGTAACATTAAAAATAAAACTGAACTAAACCAAACAGAAATGACATGAACTAGAGATCTTCACAAAGCATAAGTTCAAAGTAATCACAAATGATCACTGAGATCAGTAAGGCGGTGGGTGCGGTGGTCTTGCAGTTTGAGCCCAAATCACATCAGATGGTATGTGACCGCTGTACATTAGCATACCACACGACTCTGTCGGAACATGCCCGCCATCGCCGCCGCCACCGGACACGGGTGGTGACTGCCCATCGACGCCGCCGCCGCCTCCACCAGAAACCGAGCTTCTCACATCATCTTCAGCTGGCAGCCTGTGATAGGATGGGTTGTTGAAAGAAGCGGCGATGACGAAAACAGTTCCAGCAGCCACTAAAGCGCCTGCGACGAATCCTCCAACGACCTGACCTTGTGGACCCGCCAGCGAGATAGTGAACCCGTTCGGAATCGCAGCCGAAGACCCCGACTGCTGAGGGAGGATGGTGGCGGAAATTGAGAGGATATCGAAACGGCCGTGAAAAGTAACGGTAGCTCCAGGAGTCGTGGACGGCTGACGGAGGGAGACATTCGCGACGGTTCCAGACCCGGTTAGAACACAAAGACCGACGTTTTTGCGGCGACTAAACCGCGCAATCGATTCAACGACGTCGCTTCCACCAGGGACTTCAAGAATGTAGGGACTCATAGCAGGTTCGGCGTCGCGGGTTATGATAACAGGTGGCTTGGGTCTGTTTTTGGATCCAGGTGGGCGACCCCGGGGGCGGCGAACCACCTCAATGGTTGCTCCGTCACCGGCAGAGTTAGGCTCGGCGGGCTGAGGCTTCTGGGTAGGGTTGGGGGTAGGCCCACCGCTGCTGCGGCTATCGTCTTCTTCGGAGGTTTGGCATTCGCGAGAGAGCTGGAAAGGGTTAGGGTGGTGGGCGAATGGGTGGTGTTGGGATTGGTGTGGCTGAAGTTTCGAGAACATGTTGGATGTTTCAGACTTTGGTGGCTGTTGTTGCTCTACGTATTCACCTTTCATGCTTCTGCTTAGCTTTTAAATCTCTTCAAAATATTTCTACGGCGTAAGTATCCAATCTAAAGTGTATTTGGATTTTGAAGATAGATTAATGCAATAAAATTGAGAGTAGGAACCAAGGCAGTAAATAAGAATTTGGAGGCGCAGAGGAGAAAGGCGTATTTGGATTGGGATGCTAGTGTTGTCAAGAGAGGGAGAGCTTGAAATCTAAGTAAAGACGCGCCGCTGGTGGGAGAAAAGTAGGGCCCAACAGTTTACATATGAGACTAAGACAGAGAGAGACAGATAGATAGATGTAGAATCCAATTTGGGTATTGGCTTCTCCACACCGCCTTTGCTTTTGCAAACCTCAATTATCAAGTATGGAAATTTTCTCAAGATATAAATACATACTAATTTTAAGTTTTATGTGTGTCAGTATATTGACCAGAAAGATATTAATTTTTAGGAAAGATATTAATTGTAAGTTTTATCTGTATGAACATTTTGATCGGAATATAACTATTTTGTAAGCTTTATTACACAAATATTACAATTCTTTTGTAGAAAAAATACCATGGTCTCAAAATATATTTTTCAATATGATGATTTTGTTTAGTCAATCTGTACCTTGTCAAACGTGGCAGACAATCTCACCTATATCCTTGGTAAAGTCAATGACTTATCAATTTTTTAATGTAAATTTTTTTTTATTAGAACTGAATTGGCATTTTGTTTAAAACATTTGCAAAACAAGTATATACTGATTAAAAATTCTGAGAATTATGATTTGTTATATAATTGAAAAAAAAATCATATTGATATCTACTTTTATGATTCTTATGAAATTTTTTATTTTTTTAAATTTTTTATTAAAGGCTATAATTTTTATATGAAAATGAAGAATTTTTTTAAAATTTTTATGCAACTTTAATTAATAAGATTATTTTTTTTATACTTGTATATAAAATTGATATACAATTAAAACTTTTTGTAAAAATTATAATATTTTATTATAAAATTATAATTTTTATATTAAAATTTGTAAAATCTTTCGGTACGTGATGATATGTCATTCAAAAATTATACACAAGAATCAGTCTCCAATTTGAAACAAGAGTTTTACAGTAACAACTTGTTTCTTTCGTTTTTTCTGTGTTAGAGAAGATTAGGATAGTGACTCCTTCCTTGATCTTCTTGTTTTGGGACATGGAGGACGGCATTTTCACAGTCTCTCTCTACCTCTCACACCATGGTGGTGGATTCCAATATAGTCAAAATCTTCAGGTCACTTCCATTGACGTGAAGAACTTTCCTAGATTGGGATTGCTCTTGGTGATCCCATTTTCTTAGCTAGATTGAGGTAATTCAAACCTCAAATAATTTGTCAAATACTTATGATTTAATGATTCATATGCGTGTAACCCAATGCTCAATGGATAATTATCCGTCTCTTTATCAACGCCTTCTAACTTTATTTAGTTTGTAGTCAACAGTCTTAATCCGACTCAGGAAAATTTATTACAGCTAACACATCGAAAATTTTATTTTAGTTCAATTTCAATTGTACATTTTCACTATTTTAAACTAGTAAAAAGACCAATAGCTCCCAAAATTGGTTGATAATCTTAAAGTTATAATCTCATTATTAATAATTTCAATGAATTAATTTATATGTACTATTGTAATAAAAAAAATTGATTTTATACTAAAATTCTATCAATAGAATCATTTGACAGGGATTACGAAACACAACTGTAAGACATCCTATATAAGAAATAAAGTCAATCATATAAATAGAAGTAATTTGTTAACTATATTATGATGTCTAAGTTATTTTTAAAAATAAAATTTTGATAAATATATTGAATATTTATACTAATAGATCGATGGGTCTATCTATTAGACCGGTTGATTGATCACAATCCAATGAATATTTATTTTGGATTATGTCCTATACTTTAATCTCATAATTAAATAATTCATTCAAACTTTTTTAAATAAAAAAAAATGGGAAAATGAGAGACTAATAGAATACACCAATTAATGTGGTTATATCTCTCACTAAATTAGGATATTATAAAGACAAGCTATTAAAATGAAAACGACATTATTTAGTATTTAGCAAGTATTTTTATTTTATATTTTAATTTGTAAAATCTTTTAGATATTAAATGTCTCTTATAAATGTTTAATTTTAAATATATAAGTCTCATAATTTAGTAATTTCTATTATAAAAAATAAAAATCATACATAACTTATCAAAGGATTTCCCGAAAACTAAAGCTATGGCCGACGGAGGTCATGAATGGTGTATACTCAACAATATATAGGCAAATAAAATGAAACTTTTTAAAGTATATTTTAGCAAACTAGACAGCAAAATAGTGGTTATGCATAATTTACCCATGGTCAAGCCACACTACCCTGAAATTTAGCAATATCTGATTGAAACAACTGAAATTTAGAAATACCTTAATTAAAGTATCTAGTTATAGGAACGATTGTAAAGTTTACATTGTTTTGTGTATTCTTTCAAATTAAAATTAGAAAAATTCAGATACATGAAAATTTCAACTGATTATAGTTTATCAAATGATATAGCACAAGTTAAAATTGTTTTGGATGCTTTTCTAGAATTGATTGTCTAGATTTATGGAATAATTATTCTTTTAAGTTTAAAAATATATGTACAAATATCATACCATCTAAAACAGAGCACATTATTTATAATAGGATTTAATTTATTTACAAAAAAACATAAGAGAGAATGTAAAAATTAACTATCTTAATTTTTTGATAAGGTAAAATACGACAAATAATGAAGGAGATTAACTTATAGAAAAGTAATTTAAATGATAGATATCGTCACAATCCTTTCAATATTTAAGTTAGTCATGTTTTCAACAAACATACTTATGCGGTATTTATAGGTTTTAAGGTCCACCATTGACTAATAATGTCCAACCATATGAATCCATTGACTTTTAAACATGTGATCAATCAATTGCATCAAACCTTTTAAAGAAATAGTTTTTTTTTTAGAGAGGTTGTATATAAACCATTCGATGTTGTTAAGATAATTGTCTGTAATTATAAAGTGATGATAATTGGAACAAATGAATGATGAAATGATTGTCATGTGTTTGATCATATATCATCTATTGTTAGCCGGAAATATCAGAAGTAAAACTTATACATGGAATTGGCGTTTATAACGAAATCTCTCTCTCTCTAACAATAGCATTCGGGCTAACTATTTCGGTGAAATTCTGCATGTCGAATATGGCATTACTATCTAAAAGAAAATGGTAACAATGTAATACGTTGACCCAAGACGTCTAATCAATTGAACTTCCCTTCTCGACCTCTAACCACATTTAGCTAATCTTAGGTGCATTATAATCACAGACCCAAGGCAAGTTTTTTGACGAAAATTTTTTATTGGATTGGATAATTGGATTGCTTATATGCAATGTTTTAAAAATATCATTGGATAGTGAATCGAAAAAATTATTAGATGTTTAACGGTTGAATCTGATCAATCAAAAGAGTTCAGATGACTCAAACTATAAACTGATTGTATAGAGAAGGAGAGAGGATGAGCAAAAAGACCTTGGGAGTTTTTAATATGATTCGACTAAAATCAATTATTGATCCCTATATTCACAATAGTATTATTTCTTAGCATTGAATGTGTTTACAAAGTATCTATTTCTCTATAAGGATTTTCCCAGTCTAAATATATCTAAGGATCAACCTTTTCCATATTAGCCTTTTTACTACAATAATCTTAATATCTATTTATAATTATAGGGGTATACAATCTTAGTGTGTTCCAGAAAAGGAAAAAATAAAAAATTAATTATAAGTTGTGTCTGCAAGTTGGTCACGTTCTCAAGTTTAACCACAGTGAGCTCTATCATGTGAGCTAGAGTTCATTGTCAATCGACCTGAGGTTACTGTGAGCATTGTTGCTCAGCAACTTGAGCTCGTACTTTGGCGACCCGATGTCTTTGGTCTAGCGACCTCAACGCTGATTTAAGCTGAGTCCTTATTTGCTGGGCTCATCTATTGGGCTTTTACCAGCCCATTTGTATGGTTTCAAAAATATCTGTAACATTAGCTCCCTATCTCTCATTTCATTCTATGGATTGGGAGCTACAATTTACTAGCAAAAGCCTGCACTTTTAATCTGTAGTGACGTTATTTTAAATATCATGTAGGTTGACATGAATAAATTCTTGCAAAACATCTTAATAAATATTAGTTAAGTGGAATGACCAATTGATCACATTGGTGCTTTTCAGCTCGCAAACCATGACAAGGTATATTTGTCAAGAATGACAATGTATATTTGTCAAGTCAGACACCCTTGGTAGATTGCACAGATTCTCTTTAGCTAAGACACTATGACAATGTATATTTGTCTAGCAGAATAATATATATTTGTTAGGTCAACCATGACAATGTATATTTGTTAAGCGAGACAATGTATACTTATTGGGTTGAATGTCTAGTAGATCATGCCTCTAGTAATGAATGTCCATATAAGTTGTGTAGTTGCTCCTCAACTAGCAGATCATGACAACGTATATTTGTTAAGTTGACTACGACAATGTATATTTGCTCGAGCAAGGTAATGTATATTTGCTAGATTATTCATGACAATGTATATTTGCCAGAATATCTACGGTAATGTATATTTGTTGGATTGTTCATGACAATGTATGTTTGCTCATACAAGGCAATGTATATTTGTCGGGTTAAATGCCTAAGTAGGTTGCATGAGAGCTGCACCTTAGAGTAGTAGGTTACATGCGATGCCGAGAAGTAGGTCGCTTGTGAGCTATGCCTTAGAGTGGTAGGTTGCATGAGGTGCTGAGAAGTAGGTCACATGCTAACTGTGCCTTTGTTAGTAATCTTGTTGCCTGGTAGGTCATGCCACAATAATCGTGTTACTCAGTGGGTTGTATCACAACAATCATGTTATTCAATGGGCACGAGTCTTGGCTCAGGCTTTTTTAATTAGGATTAGAAGGTCAAACTGAAATTTATTGAAAATATTGGTGCAGATGCTTTACATTCCAAGCTCTTGGAAGTCTAGTCCCATTTGTTTTCATAGTCTCGAGCTTAGATTTTCCTGCACAATACTTTGCTAAAAATTTATTCAAAGATTAGTAAATACAGATATAAGAGTACAAGGAGACACTTGGGTATTTTCACCAATTTCTAAATAATATTATTGGATTAAAAAGATAAATCTATCATGGCTTTCTTTACAGCCTAATTTTCAAGGTCATTGTTCTGACTCCCCTTGTCGTTGTTCCTCTTTTTACTTAGGTTGGAGCTATTTGCCTTGTCTTTCTTATCGAATTTCCTTGTGCCAAAGGTTTCTTCCCACCTAATTTGTTTGGCATCTCGTTCATAAAACTTACCCAAGTCCCTTATTAGAAATTTATATATGTTCTTATATATCTTTCTACCTTTGTGGAGTCTTGCTGAAATCATTGTTAGGATACTCTCATCAGATGGATTCTCCATATTATTGACCTCATGTCTGAACCGAATGATGTAGTCTTTCAATGATTCATCCTTTCACTGGAAAACCATTGCGAGGTGGTAGGATGGTGCGAGCCGCCTTCTTAGTGCTCTATATTGAGTGATGAATTTTCTCTAGCACTCTTCCCAACTATCAATACTGCGAGCTGGGAGATTTTTGAACCATGTCTGAGGTATGTCCCTTAGTGTAGCTGGGAAGACATGACATTTAACTAAGGGATTAGTTGTCTGAAGATCAATCTGTATATTAAATGCATGCAGATGGTCGTATGGATCACTATTCTCATTGTATAGTGGGATTGCGAGGATTTTAAATTTGCAAGGGAGAGGTTCCATTTCGATCTTTCTAGTGAATGATGTTCTTCCCTCATAGCGATCTTGACTATTCTAAGTTCGAGGGCACTCCTCCAACTATTTCACCCTCTAGAGTAACTCTTCCACCATTGGATTCCTTATCTCGGATCGCTGGTAGGAAGATCACTGACTCTTCTTACTTCCCTAGTCGTGGGAGCAGCGACCCAAGTTATATCCCTGATTAGTTTTGCTCGAGCTTTCCATTTGACATGAATCCTTATGTCGTTAATTATTAAGATATTTATGAGCTTGGTGAACTTCTGATTTTGTCTGAGAGTTGAGATAGCGGGCTGAATCAGCATGCTGAAGCACTTTGTTCGGCTTCTCCTTTTGAGCCTCTTTACACAGCTATTGGAGTTCCTTTCTAGACATAGTGATTTCAACTTGCTTTCATGTGTCTAGGGTTTGTGTATGCGTCAGCACTTTAATTGCATCAGTCAACCCTTTTACCATGTTCTCAAGTGCTTCCTGACGTTGGTGCCACGTTTGCACTCCATCAATTTCTAGAACAATAACAGCAAGCTGGCAATAGGCTATTAGGAGGGAGCTATCAACAATACTGATAGTGGGGATGGCGAATGTGTTAGTAGCAGGAAGAACTGGATCCCACCACTATTCTATGCGACCTCCGCTTGGTCAACCGGAGCGTCTGAACTCCGAGTGGCTTTTCCTCTAACCATTTTTATCAGATAAGAAATCAATCAGAATGCATATGTGTTCCCACAGATGGCGCCAAAATATTGACGGTTGAATCCGGTCAACCAGAAGAGTTCAGATGACCTAAACTGCAAATTGATTGTACAGAGAAAGAGAGAAGGAAAGAGGAAGAGCAAGAAGACTCCAGGAGTTTTTATTGTGATTTGGCTAAAGTCAGTTATTGACCCTTATGTCCATGATGGTATTATTTTTTAGTATTGAATGTGCTTATAGAGTATCTGTTTTTCTATAGGGATGTTCCCAGTCTGAATATGTCTAAGGACAGGCCTTTTCCAAATTGGCCTTTTTACTACAATAATCTTAACCCTTATTTATAATTACGAGGGTGTACAATCTTAATGTGTTCTAGAAAAGAAAAAAATGATAAATTAATTACAAGTTGGTGTTTGCAAGTTAGCCATGCAAATTGGTCTCGTTCTTGAGTTTAAGCATAGTGAGCTCCATTATGCGAATTAGAGCTTGTTGTCAATTGATCTGAGATTACTGTAAGCATTGTTGCCCAACGACCTGAACTCATACTTTAGCGACCTAATGTCTTTGGTCCAGCGACCTCGATACTAATTTAAGCTGAGTCATTATCTGCTGGACTCATCTATTGGGCTTTTGCCAGCCCATTTGCACAGTTTTAAAAATATTCATAACATTAGGTTATGATTTGATTGATTAAATTGGTTAAATAAAAAATTGAATCGAATGATGTCATAAATATAAATTTATTAAAAAATTAAATAATAAATAACTTATATTGTAAATATGAACTCATTTTTTATATAAAAAATAAAAAATTATAAGAAATTAACTAAATTAAAGATTTTTTAATCAATTAAGTATTAAATTTTATTTTTTTAATTTTTAGTTATATATAGATTTATTGGACCAATCTAATAAAAATAAATCTAAAAGTAAAAATAAAAAAATTATGACTGATTTTTAAAAATCGGAACAAATTTTTTGATTTGTGCCAATCCAAACCAGTTTAAATTGATTTAACTATTAAATTAATTTTTTAGATCATTTTGAATTAAAAAATATAACAGTTAAGAATTAAATCGATTGGACCGGACCCAATTTTCAAAGGAGTACTCTTATGGATAAAATTGTCTCAGCCCTACTTGAGGAGATTAGAAAACTTGTAATTATTTTATTTTAGTCGCATGGCTGTGCTTAAGGTCAAAAAAGATGGACCCATTTTTCTACCTTTCTTGTCGTAATTTCAAATCATCCGGAATTTAGGATGCAAGCTGTGGACCAGATGCCCAATTTTAACTTAATGCAAAATTCTTTTACCTAAGTCAGGCACATGGCTTCTCTGGCACACAAATTGGCTTTGGAGGAGGTATAGTTGTAGGTAAACCCAGTTTATTTCTCAAAACAAAATTACCCGGAAAATCAGTCTAATTCATAATTGGAAGAATTATCAAGAATCTAGCTCGTCTTATGCTCTAAGAATTTGGAATTTATAGTTTCACTTGCTTCCTGTTATATTGATCTCTTGGTGGGAGAAACATCAAGACGAATATATCTCAACAAATTCTCCACTAGTTAATATGTTGAACCGCTAATAGTAATTATTTTTAACTATATTAGCAATTTAATTCAATTTCATTAATAACTTCAAAGAATTAGTATTAACAATTTCATTAGAGTTTAGATTCTTCCACTTCGTAGTGGTGATTAAACCATTCTTTCTAAACAATAACAATTCAAGTAGATCTCAAACTAAGACATTGGCCTTTTTTTAGAACTCTTGCAAAATTCAACAAAATTTTATTATGTTCATTACAAGTAGTCATAAGTTGACACCATGATGTGTAAGAATATAAAAACGTAATAAAAAATAAATAAAGTATTAATGCTAGTTACTCACAGTTACTAATTATATTATTAAATTATTAATGATATTTACTTAAGTGACTAATACAATTAAAAAAGTGACTGTTAAATATAATGGAATACCACGAACCGTACGGTACACACTAGACAGCCTAATAACTAGAAGGTTGCCTTGGATTCAAAAGCATCCCACACTCATGGCAGTTACAATGCATGGGCTGTCCCATGAATTATTATTATTATTAACTTTTTTTTTTTTGAAAAAAGGAGATGGTAGGGGAAGCAAGTTCTTTTATGAACTTAGGTTCTCATTGGTTAAATTAATCTTTCTAAGAACAACACCTTATTTCATATTTTTTATAACATAAATTTCAAAATATATCTTATGCTTAAAAATTTTTCCCTTTTAAATGTGACTTTTATGCCATTACCTTAAAAAGATAAAAAAATATTTAATAAATGAAACTGACAATGGATCGGTTATCTCAAATTTTATTCATCTAATTTTAATTCAACTTACAATTTGACTTATTTATAAATGAGTTAAATTGTTAAGTTTAAATTTGACTTAATTTGAGCTTGTAAACTTTTCACCAACTCATGAGCTCAACTCAATTTTTTTTAATAAATTATGCATTATTATTTAAAATATTAAAAAGAATACTCCATAAAAAAAATTTATAATAATAATTACTAAGAAATAATAGTTGCAGGATTTGTGTGTGGCTTATGTATATAAGTAGCATGTATTTATAATCGTAAATATATACCCACACGTAATATAATATGTAATCTGACTGACTCACTGTCATTCCTGCTAAATGTCTAGACATGAATGCAGCGGGTGTGCTTACCGGAAATGGAATTTGTTCTCCCAACAAACCTAGGTTGACAAGTGGTTTAGATATAAAAACGGAAACTTGGGATCAAAACATTAACCCTCAAAAGATTCTAAGAGAGAAAATAGCTTAACAGTGTTCGTAGTAGGCGTAAGCAACTAGAACTAGATCCAGGTAAGCTACTAACTCTACTCTCTTCTGGATGGTGGTTATATTTTGTCTAGGTGTTGACAAGTTTAACTCAAATTTAAACTGATGTCGTTATAGACAATGCCAACTGCAGTTTTGCCGACATCTTCAACTGGAGCTTAAAAATTATAAAGAACAGGTAGGCGGCAAAATTGTTGACTACATCCAACTGTTCAACGCTTCTGTGAATTCCTTTTATTTTATGATTGTTATAAATAGTTCATTAACGGTCACATGATTAGTGCGTGACTAGAAGGTAATGTTCCATATGGTAATAGATGAGAAGTCTATGCTAGTTGGGTTAGTTGTGAGCAACGGTTATACTTTTGAAATATTTCAGTTAGTTAACGTTAATCATGTGATCGATTTTTACTAAGTAATAGGCCCTGTTAGGAGGTTATAAATAATGAAAAAGATACGAACTTTTTATTTTTATATTCGTTAATATTTTGAATTGTTATAAGATGATTAATTTCATTTTCGGAAAGGTTATGACAGTCTTCAATATTTAAATCATCGTTGTATGTCAGTTTCCCCGTGCATGTCATACTCCATCATCTTTGTTGGTCCCTGACCAATTTTCAGATCTTTGATTATTAATTATAATTCATGCTTGGCAATGAAAACAAGCAATTGTTCATGCTTACGAAGAAGGGATTTTTGTCCCTTTTTAGAACAGTGAATTCTAATAATTCTTGCTGAACTTGATTATCCTGTCCTTTTTTTTAATAAAAAATGTGATAAATCATTTAATCTTAAATTTGAAGTATGAAAGAAAGTTTCAATGACAACATGGTTTGATAAACTTGTCCATATTCTTTACCCCGAAAAGAGATGTTTGATGACATCTACATCTACCTTAGAAGAAGGCGTGATTAAATATAGCAGCATCCGGATGGAGAATCTCGCATTTGAGAGCTGCAGGCCTTCCTCTAATAGGGTAGAGAAAGGCATTATGCGTTTGTGGCTTCATAAATTATGACTTCATAAAAGATCTTTTTCATTTGAGGAAAACAGAAAGTCCCTTTCATATTGGAGAAATTTTCTTCTTTCTAAAGCAACATGGGGCTCTCTACTCGTAGTAGAAATCAGGAAACATGATGAAGAAAAGATGCCGTGTTTTCGTTTTCTATTAAATGATTAAGTTTAGCATAAGGATCTTCGTCATGGAAAGGTTGCACGTGGAGACGTTGGAGAATAACAGCAACAACCAAGCTGGCGCCTAACTGTATTTTGTTTTAAAAGTTCAATGTGCTACTGGCTAGAAATATCCTATTCTCTTTCGAGCTCACTGTTTAGCAGACAATTCTTTTGCCAGTGATACCCTCTAATCACAGAAATGTTGACATCAGGCGTTGTATTCGTGGCAGCCACTGAGCATGAAGCGGCAAAATTATCTCACCCACAAGTTGGACATGAATATATCCACGTTGACTAGGACTCCCGTAAGATGCTTATCTCACTCGCAAGCTACAATTTGAGTGTTTGACTAAGGTTTGCGTGAGATACTAATCCCAGTCACATCTGTCGAGGAAGCTTGGCCCATCTAGTGTTGAAATAGAGGAGGTTAATGATTTGATCTTATGTAATTGCCGTGTGTTGAATTTTGGTCCTTCGCCTTGAATTTTCGTCCTTTTGGGTTACAGGATGATTCATATTGAGAGAAGTTCATTCATAAAAGGCTATTTTCTTTTTCGTTTGGCCTTTGCCGGAGGAAACTGACCTATGACAATTTCACGGAACCTAGAGTTGAGAAATTGTTTCTGTGAACCAAATCAACCTGATTAGGTGACAATTAAGGCAGCTAAGAGCATTGGAACATGAAAAAGCCGTATCAATCCGGGCCGAAGGGATCGATTGAGTTGAAGTTCGGTTCGTTGGAAGAGTGGGCAATTTTGGCCCAGGAAGTTGAATCCCACCTGAAATCTTATTCCTCGTAAATCCGTGATGTATGCACAGAATTCAGGTGAAAACCCATATCTGGTTGATTAAGTTCATTGCGAGGTTAGGTATTTTAACCTTTTTTTATCTTTTTCAATAAGGTATTTCTAACCAGCGTGGTTGGCTTAGTATAATGTTAGAAATTTCCATTGATCAAGCACTGGGGGATTTAGGCATCTGAGATACGGAGAATTGTTGCAAGGGTGGTACCTATTACTTGAGCTGCTCCGCTGTAAACGCCAATCTCCAGCAGAAAACAGTACACGACAGAAGTCTAAGCCAACATCAATGGTCAGTTACACAACCTTCGTAGGTCACATTAAGATCACATTATCAATTTACTGTTTTAAACTGTTCAGTTACAGACACACAAGGTGGATGCTCTTATTCAGTTCAGCCCCTCTACTTTAACCTTCTCCAGCCTCATGATTGAAATGATTAAAAATAAAATTTTATTTTCAATAATATTTAAATTTAAATAAAAAAATTCATTTCATTTCATTTAAAATTCTTATTTTAAATATATTTATATCATTATGAAATTATTCAATTTTATCAAAGAATTGACTTGAAACACATAATATATCAAACCCCCATCCTAACATTTTATTTATTATCATACCATCACTACTTTTTAATTAAATTTTATGTATTTTGCAATATATTTCAAACAAAATAATTTATTTAAAAATGAATTAAAATCATTCTCTTTCACATAATTTCTAAACAATAAAATTAATCTACAAATGAATTAAAATCTTTTCTATTGAAATGAAATGAATTCAATTTTAAAAAAATCAATTTTAATCACAACATAAGGGAACGGGAGCTGCCATTGGCTCATTATATATCTAATTAAAGTTAATTTGCTAAGATTACCTGGTTGATCCCATAATCCCTTGTTATCGTTCTCATCAGATTTCTATGAGACTATCTGTGGGGAGAAAACAAAAAAGGGAGCAACAGAGTTCATTACAGATAATTAGCAACAGTGAAAGGTATATGTAACAACACTGTCTAATATATAGATCTCCAAAATGTAATTTACAGATAAAGAATTAAATAAACAAAATAAAAGAAAGGACGAACTGAAGACGAGGGAGGGGAGGGGAGGAGGGAGTGTTGGTTAATTGCATCATATACGAGCAACATAGGAATTTGCCTGTGTAACATATCTCACCCACCGATATGGCTCATAGGTTGCAGATTTCTTTGCTATCTGCAAATATTTTACCTGCAATAGATGGAAGTAATTGTTGGCTTTGAATGTCATCTTGTATTTTGATAATAACAAAACATCAATTTTGATACGCATGTGTTTTGTCCTCTAAAATGGATCCTTGGCCAAAGAATAGACCAAAAACACAATCAGAAAGTTGGCGTGATAGGTTGACTGTTTACCTGAAGCCGAGATGCATTATACATTGGTATGGTAAACGTCATGCTAACTGGTCCAGATTCTTTCGTTATATTCCCTATAGAGCAATTAATTTGCATGAATGTAAGGATATATATTTATTATTTAATAAAAAGGCCATCCCGTCTATCCACCAGTCAAAAGGATTAATACCATGTGTTTCCTGAGAAAATGTTAACTTTGCACGTAGAGTATACTCAGATCCGCCAGCAATCTGTTTCATCAGGAACCATTTCTCAATTAATGGTTAAGACCAAAATGATATGGTTAAAACTTTAATTTAAAAGGAGATTTGTCAACAATGCAAAAAACTAATGGAGATTAGACAAGAATTATTGCCTTCTTTAAACTCCATTCAAGTCTCTTGTTTGCTTCCTTGAAATCAGTCGATTGTCCAACAGCGCCAGGTTCCAGCTCAAAACTTACCCTGAGAGGTCAGTTTACAGCTTAGATGACTACAAGTCTACAATAACCAAATAACTACTAACATATATATATTTTCATTTGCAAGGAAGTCTATTTTTCTAAGATTGTCTTGGAGCTTCTGTATGTGCCAAAAAAAAGCAACAAGCACGATCAACTAATCTTCTTAGCACAGCTGTTAAAAAGTCCCAACAAGCTAATTAATATTAACCTCTTGTAATGTTCAAATGATCACAAATAATTGATGCAACAATGAAACTGACAATGTTTCTAGACATTAGTCATAAACATGGTAATCAGCATAGTACAATTCCCGATTCGACTCGTGCGATCCGTGCGATCCGAGTCGATTCCAAATGAAAACGTGTTGAATCTTTGACAGAATCGTTTGTGCTCTTGGATCGTGCCAGAATTGGAGGAACCATGCGGTTCCTGACAATTTGTCAAAGCAGAGTACGATTCTGCTCCTGTGTGTCGACTCATTTCTAGACGCGACCTGCTTCAAAAAAAGCCTGTGATGGGCCTGTTTTCCCTTCTTTTTTTTTAATTTAACTTCAAAACTTTATTATCTTACATTCTCTCTCACTTTTACCTTCACCCATCTTCTAAAACCCTATTTTTTTACCATGAAGCCTCACCACCATCTTGAAACCCTAACCTCCATTATCATAATGTTGTGGTCCCCAATCCCTGAATGTTTGAGTATTTTATTATTATGTTATTTTTTTATGAATTATGATATATTAAGTTTGTTTTAAATCACTTAACTCTTTTGAAACTTTGGCCCTGTTTGGAAAACTGTTTTTTTATTTTTAAAAACAGTTTTCTTGTTTTCTTGTTCTGCAAAAACAAAAAAATTGTTGTTTGGCAACCTGTTTTCAAAAACTGTTTTTCAAAAACTGTTTTCTAAAAGTGTAACTAAAAAACTGTTTTCAGGAAATAGAAAAATGATATTTTCACTTGTTTTTGTATATAGCTGCTTTCAAATTTTTTTAAAAAATAAGAATAACTATTTTCATTAATGACAAAGTTGTAAATAATATTAAATACATTTTTTTTATCTTCAAAAATAAAGAAAACACCTGT
>JANHAO010001969.1:0-30509 GCA_026873985.1 Saraca asoca | reverse complement strand
TGCAAATTGGTTCAGGAGGAGACGATAATGAAAGAGTAAAGTATTTTGCAAGAAAATAAAACTTTTAAAAATTGAATATTTTCACCGTATGATTTTCTATTTTGAAATCTCACAATTTACGAATTAAATGATATCAACACTAATTCCTATCAAAATAAGTCTTATGGTAAAAATACTTGACTTCAAAAGTTTGAAATTGAATTCCTCACAAAATTATTCACGATGAAAATTATAAACCATGTTCAGATTTATAATACTCACCATGGCATGATGCCAAGGGAATATTGTAAGCCTTTGACCCTCACATTGATTTACATCAGCAAAACATTTTCAATTAATACCGGGGTGGGCTCATGCTCAGATCGATTAGGAATAATTTATATGAATTTTTTTAATTAAATTAATTATTTTGATTTATATTTCAATATCCAACATTAATCTAGAAATAATTTACATAATTTCTTTTATCTAAATCAATTTTCTTTTATTTATACTTCAATCAATTCAACATTGATCAATTTAAATTTTAAAACTAATTTTAACCACTTAAATTAATTTAGAGTGTTTTTAAATGATTAATATTTAAAATTATTGAAAGTCTTTTTTTTAATTAATACCACTAAAAAATAACACTTATAATTGTAAAAATATAACTATAAAATTTCACACAAATAGAACATGAATTCATAAAAATTATTTACTACATATATTATTCACTCAGCCACACATTAGTTAATAAAAATATATTGTTCAACTACACATTAGTTAATAAAAATATATTACACAACAATTATTATATAGTTTCATAATATTTAGATAGTTAATAATATACTACACTATAATAAATAAAGACTTTATTAAACTTATACTTTAAACAATAAAATAATACAATAATAAATAAAAATTTTATAACTTTCAATAAAACATTAGGAGGTTAAAATTTTTTTCAACCACTCTTAGACGTAAACCAATTTTTTCAAAAAACATTCATTTATTTCAAACTCTTTTTAAATTTTAATCACTTTTAACCATTCAATTTTAATTTAATTTAATCGATTTTTGGTGGTTTGATTTTTTTTCTAGCCCCTAGACAATAGTATAAATGGATGTCAAAGCCAACCATCAATTCACGAAGACATAATAGTGATATACTAACAAGGGATCCAGGCCATGAGCTTAATCTGGACGAGCAATACAATTACTTTGGAGGGTGCCAAAATAAAGGAAGTCCAGAAGAAGCAATAGAAAACACACTATTAAAACTTCTCCTTAAACTTGATCACATTTCCAGAACATGGTGTCCTCACTACGGTTACCAGAAATTCGAAGTTTTTAAGAAATGATGGAAACATGGTTGCAAAATGCAACAGAGACTCCATTCAGCATTCAGGGCAATTTAAAACGTAGAACCATTCCATCCAAAGTTCGAACCCTGCAAAACAAACAGAGCATATTATGTTGCAGCAAATGATACGATCAACACTACTAAATGAGCGTAAAAGTAAAAGCAAACAACTTTTGTATTAAAAAAGGTTGTCAGTAGCAGAAAATTATAGTCTGGCTTTTAAGTACATGGAATGCTACTCTCACAACCACATTCAGCCCATGCTTTTGTATTGTGGATATGGGACTTAGTTGTGAGAGGAGCTTTTCTCTCTAATAAGGTCCATTCAAAGAGTCTCGAACTGTAAAGATCTATTTACATGATTTAGTGCTGGTGCAAAGCATGCAAACACTTTACATTTTCTTGACTCTGATGGGCCTAAACAACAAGGAAGAATGCAATAAGAAACAAATGCATGACAATGACCCACTTTTAAGGACAACTTGGGAAAAATTTTCACTTACCTTGGTGTCATAAAATTTCAAGAAGTACCGTGTCTTGGGCACAGACAACTTTGTTTCAAGAATGGAAGCTATTGCAGCACTCAGTTTCTTGTTCACGTCGGGGTTAAGACCGCCAACGGACACCAATTCACCATAGGCTGCAGGATCTTGGGTTCCACCAAAAGATATGGGCACTGATCCTTTCAGTACAACCATGACATACTGCAAACCCAAAACAAACCAAATCTAAAGACTTCAGGACAGTTCAAAAACTTAAAACCAGAAAGTATTATAGTTTCAAAAACAAAACGCAAAATTTATAATCGGAAATATCTAACTTCATTCTTCACATATCAAGCAATTCAGAAAAGCCATGTGATTTATCTATAACATGATGGTTCACACATCCCACATATATCTGAAAGCATTCTTTAAATTCAATCAAGAAGCTAGTGAGTTTCAGAATGTCATTTGACACGTACAAAGCTGGAACCGTTACATACATTGGCATGGACATATCTTGGAAAGAGGGAAATATAAAACGAGAGATAGAAATTGCTAAAAGCAAGAGGTTCAGTTTTTCACAATGCCAAAATTTAGGCGATGCTGCAAAGCAATTTGCAAACAGTTAGGTCATGATGTTTTTAGCTCACAAGAGCTAAGGGCAAATCAAAAGAGTACCTCCAAGGAGGAGGTCGTTCAACAAATTAATATGCAAGCTTCAGAAGCCTAACTCAACATATAAACATAAATCACTCCAAAATAACTGAGATGCCAAATGCAGAAATGCCAAATCTGTGACTTTCTATCATTCATGATGAAATACTAGAAAAAATTTGATCTCTGACTTTAAAGTAACATATTGCTCAAACCATCCTTAATAAGGTACAGTCATTGGAAGACATGATAAGTCCATTGAAAAGAAACCAAAGCAAATAATCAAAAGCAAAGTAATAAAAAATTTCATGGTGTTAGCATATGCAGTATGGACACACCACAACTCACTATGAATTGTTCTTTCTAACCAACAAGGTTTCCACAGTCCACCCCCAAATTAACTTGTTAGCTGTTATGCTCTCTCCAAGTAGGGTGGCTACAAAGTCAGAAAAACTTTGGATCCAAATTTCATAGTTTGCATCAAGAATGTATGCTGCAGATTAAGCAACTTATGATCATAACTCTCTAAAGCAAGTTAGCACATATGAACAAAAAGATCAAAATTGTTATTCCAATGCAGCTAAATTAAGGGTGACATGTTATATGACCCTAAAAGCACTACAGCATGACAACCCAAAATTCCCAGCGAAATATCATGTTGAAGAAGGAAGTGACTCCACTGTGATTTTGGGTGCATAATCACAGTGCCACTGCCAAACCAAACAAGCAACTAGGATAGTATCAAGCAATGTCCTTTTTCAGTTAGAAAGTTGCAATGCTGCATCAGCAATCAAGGCCAATACCATAAATTGAATTCAACCATAAGTCAAAACACAAATTTAACCCTTTTATAAGATAAGCCCTACACCTGAATACAATAAGATAGAAGTCCTCAGCTTTAACAGAATTGCCTATTCTCTACTTGAAGGCATAAGAAATGAAAAGGGTTTGTTCCCCTTATTCATCAATTTAATAATCCTAGTTTTTCTTATTTTGTTAAGAAAAAAAAAAAAGAAAGAAAGAAAACACCTTTTAGGCTATCACCAACTATATATCACCACAAAGCAACCCGAATTATCTACTTAAGAGGCAAATTCTGAAGTTTCCAACATAGTTTTAGTCACACACACACACACATAAGGAAAAAAAGAAATATTATCAATCCTGAATATTGAAAAACCCATAAAACGGAAATTAAAAATTAACAGAAACAAACAATCTTACATTCAGTCACTAAATAGAAACTAGAGTTCACCCAATTTCACCATTTCAGAGGCAAATTACGAACCTCTACTCCATTATAGTTGCAGGCACGGGCGAAAAAAACTAGAGAGAATAATGAAATTAGCAAACTTTATCATCACTGCAAAAGCCATGAACCCAATCTCAACATTTCGGAGGCAAATTACGAATCTCCCCCCGGCAAGAAGAAAAAACCCAACATAATCATGAAAGGATCAAACTTCATCATCACTACGAAACCCATAAACCCGATTTCACTATTTCAGAGATAATATCATAAATTACAAACTTCTAAGTTCTAACATAGTTTGCATGAACAAAAAGGGAAAAATAAACACAAAAACACACTGAAAGTGAAAAAAAAAAAAAACAGATTATCGACGCTACAACACCGATTGACAGAGATTTAGACAAAATCAGAAGCAGAAACATGGAGTAAGGGGATTTTACAGCTTCAGGTTTGCCAATAAGCTTGGCGACGGTGGAGGTGGCTTCAGAGAGGATGGAAGATGTGTCCACGCCATCAAGGTTGACATTGGTAGAGATGTCCAGGGACGGCATTTTCACTTCTTTCTCACTTTCACTCTTTGCTCACCCCCTGCAACGCTTGCAGTAGAACCCTCTTCTGTCTCGTTAGTCGTTACTGCTACTTATTAAACGTAGAGTTGAAATATTTTCTTTTCAAACCCCTCAAAATGCCCTTTACCGAATCCACCCCGTTTTCTTCGAAAAAAAATATTTTATATCTTTGAAATTTTATTAAATAGTAAATTATATTTTAAATTTTAAAATTTTATATATTAAATTTCTAAATTTTAAAAAAAATTACAAAATTACATCTTTAAAATTTATAAAAAATAAAAACCTTAATTGATTATTACTTTTAACTTTAAATCAATAAATATCTCTAATATATTTTGTTAAAAATTTTATTTCTTCACCTATAAAGTATAAATTTAAACTAAATATCTTATTTCATGATAAAAATATGAATTTTATGAAATAAGTTTGGACAATAATTAGAATTAGTAAGCATTTATAACTAATTAATATTTTTATAATTTTCTTTAAATTTTAAGAAAAATTAATTTATAATTTATTTAAATTTTAAAAGTATAATTTATAGATTTTTAAATTTAAAAGATAATTTGTCACAAAAAAACAAAATTTCAGGGTGTAAAGCTTTTTTTTCCTTTTTTTTTTTCTGCCCTCCTTATTTTGTCAACTAATCAAAACTTCATATCCTATAACAACCTCCTTCCAATTGGTCTGTAATCTGGGGAGTGACAACTTGATTCCTTTTCAAGTAAGAGATAAGTCCATCGGTAATTCAAGCCTCAGCGATCCCTCGAACTCTGTCAGAGTGATTTCAAACTATGTCCAAGTTGCTCTCATCGATTTATTTATTTATTTATTTATAACATGTAAGTGTTAAATATAATATAATTTTTTTATATATTTATATTTACGACTAAGAGATTTAAAACTAAATTTTTTTAATAATTTGTTTAAATTTCTCATCATTATACTATATCCAATGGCTTCATGTTATCAAGTTTAGCGTTTACTCGAGGGAGCAGTGATTATTGTAAAATGGGAGGTATGGTGTGTCTCATTTTGTGGATCTAAGGTAGAGCATTAGATTTTATTTAAGCTTAAATGAAATTTTGATTATTTAAAATATAAATTAAGTCATCTTGATCTTTTAATTTGAAATAATTAATTTTGATTTTTTTCATATTTTAATCGGCTAAATTTTTATCATTTTATTAAATTTTCGTCTAGTTATTACTAAAAAAATTGATATTAAGTTTAAGATAAATGATTTTACTAAATGTGACATATTTTTTATAATCTAAGTTACATATATTGGATGACTAATGATAATTTATTATCTTTTATATATATATATATATATATATATAAAATAGAAATAAATTTAAGAAAAAAAAGGACAATAATCTATGCATGTAATAATCAAGGTTTAAATTACGGTAGATAAAATATTTTACTTGACTCATGTTAATTTTACTACTAGTAGTTGAATGAAAAGTCAATAAAAATATCAAAAATGGAAATATTTGAATGGAGAAAATTAAATATTTTAAATTAAAATGATCAAAATAGTATAATTTATATTTTTGAAAAACTAAAAATATATTTACACATTTTGTTTGTTTGGTGATGTTCTAGTACCCCCAAGAACTTAGGATGTTGTGCTATTTACTTGTTTATTTTGAGCTTTTTCCTCTCTTCGTACTTAAGAGGATATTATCATGTTTCTTTAATCATTATTTTAAAGGATAAATCAATGGAAAGATTGGCCCTTAATGGGATTTTTAATATTTTTAATATTCCTTTTTATAGTAAAATTTTTATTTCTTATTTAACTTAATATTTAGAAAACAGTCCTAAAAACACTAAATTTATGAAGAGAACAAACTTTTCATAAAATTACTCTATTTTAAACTACCTTTTCTGAGTCATTTCTCGAATCCATTATAAGGAAATTGTTAAAATTTTAAAGCAATCAGCATACCAAGGCACCAAGCTGTCCTGATAGTTATAAATGATTTGCTAAGGAAGTTAAAAGCTTGATTATTTTCTCAATTAATTTTTGAGAAATATTTATTGAAATAAAGAAATTGTTGACATTTTAATTTTATTAGCATATGAGGATATTTTTAGTAATAATATGATTAATTAAATGAAAAATATTCTAGAACATTATTAGGTAGGTACAAAACGTCCTTGTGCGCATAGGTTTTCCTAGACTTATCTGAGCTAGTCACAGTTATAAATAATGACTTAAATTACTAAGCTACTAAAAAACGTAACCTTTTAGAAATTTTGTCAAATTACTATTTTATCTTTCCTGTGATTTATTCATGTCTAAGTCCTTTTGTTTTTCATCTTCCTCGTTCAAGCATGTTTATCATAACTTATACTTAGTCTAAAGTTATTTATATATCTAACTTTTCCGTCCAGAATTTAGTTATCCAAGTTCCAGCCCTGTATACAATATAACCAACACATAGCCACTAATAGCAAGTTTAACATTTTTCAAATAACTTATTATCTTTTAGTATAGATATAACATAACATATTTTATTTTTATTATAAAAATATTTTAAATAAGTTAAAGCTTTAATATAAAATGTATTAATTGAATTTATTAATTACATATTCTATTTCTTAATAAAATATTTGGGAATTAGAATTAAATTTATGCATATATGATGCTATATTTCTAATTAAATATATTGTGATTAATTAAGATTTTGTCAAGGCTTTAACACAAAAAGTATTAATTTTTGAAACATAACTTTGTTAGTTTTTTTTTTTTTTTCATTCACTCTTTGTGAAAGTTTCCATTTGTTTAGTTTCCATTTACTATCAATTCTACCTGTCTTTACGTCAAAGATTTTCATGTAGGCATGACTTTGTTAGTACATAGGATAGTTAAGTTATGGGCATAAATAGGTCAATGAGTTATAGGGCTGGTCAATGAGTTATAGGGCTATTGTGTTCCTATTGTAACCCTAATTTTTAATATAAATAGATATGTCTGTCTTATTGTAGAGCATGACTTCACAATTCTCTATATAAAATGTTTTTTAAAGCTTCTTGAAAGAAAAAACCTAAATATCTTCCTTTTCTATTATAGTCTAATCAACAAAACCGAGCCTTATTTTTCTTCTCATTCTTCTTTTTGATGTCGAAAGTTACGACAGTTTCAATTTGGTGGTAATTTTAGATTTCACGCTTGGCAAAGAGTATTCAGCATCTAGATATGGAATTTTTGGTGGCTGGTAGTCATCAAATTTTGGTAGAAACATATCTGTCTAGATAAGTTTGGTGCGTTTGAACGAGTAGGTGGCAGAACTGGGTTGACAGAACAATAAATTAGATTCTGGAGCATCTTTTTAAATGGCATGTGTATCACATGCTTGGTTTGTATGATTACATGTGAGGCTCATGCACAGAGGACAATGGCAGCACATGGTGGTGTGTAAGCCACTTTTTAGCAATGTGCTTCCTTCTACA
This sequence comes from Saraca asoca, assembly GCA_026873985.1. NCBI lineage: Eukaryota > Viridiplantae > Streptophyta > Magnoliopsida > Fabales > Fabaceae > Saraca > Saraca asoca. Next base: position 22,736 of record JANHAO010001969.1, on the reverse strand, counting down.
ATTTCTTTAGTAACCATCACACCTCCTTATATGGTTGCATCTCCAATTTTGTACTCATGGCGTGTTTTTTGCTATTTTGTTTGAGAATTTTGGTGCTATTTTTTTTTATTTTTTGTTGAAATTTTGTGATGGCTGATTCCACATCTGATCCGAGTACCAAAAATAAAAACTCGACCTCTACGATGAAGGAAAATTAGAGATTAAAATACTATTATTAGATTTGATTCCAACCTTTGGTAAAATTACTAATCAAAAGTTTAATGCAAAAGGCAGACAATATCTTGCCTGGAGAAAGAGTTGTTAAATATTTCGTTGATGATATTGAAAGGTCAGATTATTTCTCTTTAGATCCTCCTGCAGATGGCACGAAAGTTAAATAGATGATGAAAGATCGATGATTGTTTAGCCTTTTATGTAATACCTTGGCAAGTAAAGTTAAAAATAATATTATTAATTGTAAAATAGTGAAGGACCTATGGACATTCCTTGAGAGGCTTTACCTAAGAAAGGATCATTTGCATCAAATATGCAATTTATGCATATCCCGGTTTTAGTCTAATGGAAACAGGTAAAAGTATCTCACGAATTTATTCAGATGTTAGTCATCTTTTTGAATAGTGGAATATTCTTATTCCTATCACCATTGACATTAAAGTGATATGTACTTAATAGGAACAATTGGGAGCTCCATGTTTGCTGATGGCTCTACCCCCTGAATCTAATAATGGCCATCAACAAATTCTGACTAGTTTTGAACCACTCATATAAGTAAATGCTTTCTATTGTATTCTTCAAAATATTAGAGATGTGCTTTCTCAATCTATAACTCTTAGTGAGTCATCTACTTTGATTGGACCTAGAACTTGAGGGGTCATGGTAGTATTGGAGGAGAAAGAAGAAGAGGTGTGATTTTAGTAACACTTATATATGTCATTATTACAAAGAGCCTAGTTATATCAAGAGAAATTGTCCCAAATTGATTGGGAAAAATACACCACCATCTTAGTTTACACATATTATCATTAGTAATCCTACATAAGGACCTGAGCCCACTTGAGGCGTAATCATATTTGGAGATGAGTATGCTTGATGCATTTAATTCCAGGCCTCTCAATAGTTGTCACCCAGCTCATACACCGCCACTATAGTTCAAATAGGTAATCCTATTGTGTGTCTTTTCAGTTCCAATACTAGATAGGGTTGTTGGTTTATGTGCTATTGATCATACAACAAGCAATATGTGTATCTCATTTTTTTTATAACTCCTTTACCTCTTATGTTACTTTAGTAAATGGATCTACTGCTTCTATTGTTAGAAGTGGTATAGTCAATGTTGCACTTAATATTTCTTTGTCTAATATTTTATATCTTCCTAGGTTCCCATTCTATTTTCTTTTTGTCAATTAATTAACAGGTACCTATAATTGTGATGTTTTCTTTTTTTTTTTTAGGTTATTGTGTTTTTTTTTTATTTTCTAATGAAGAAGATTTTTAGTAATGGATACGAATTTGATAGGCTGTATGTGCTTGATAAAAATGTTCCTTAGCCAATTACTTCCACTGCTACCCTCACTCTACATCAGTTACTGTTGACGGTGAAATTTGGTTCGTGCGGAAGACCTAAACTTCAACCAACGGGGAGGAGTTCAGGGAACCAATGCTGCTTTCGAAGTACAGAAGAAGATGGATCGAGAGGAAGAAAGGATGGAGAGATAGCAAATTTAACGTGATTCGATTAAATCCAGGCGGCACCGGACCCTCTGTCCACGGCAGAGATTTTATTAATGTAAATGATTTTATCAGAGTTTCTGCTTACAAAGTTAGCCTCTTACCCCACTTCTAACAATACAATCCTATTTATAGAGGAAGGAAGAGTTACATGCATTAATTATAAGCTACAGTTGTGTTACATCAAACTATAAATGAAAAAGACAGTAAAAAGACTACAAACTAGCCATTGCTGAATGTAGGTTGCAGGGTAATCTCCTTAGGTTAGCTGTAGACCTGAGCCTATTAGCGTCTGCTGCTTGGTGCTATTATGCCAAGCGAGGTGCTAGGCGTCCCGAGCGGGAATTCCTGGCTTAGGGGCGTCATCGAAACTGCTGTAGCCAGCTTGATGCTGTTGAAGTGAGGTAGTGGGCTTGAGTAGGGTGATTAGCTACTTGACGTGCTGGTCTTGTGATCTTCTCCCTGCGTCGCTGCTTCGCTACCTTTGTGAGGCAAGGGTCACTTCGAGGGATATATCTAAATGACCTCGCTGCATCGCTACTTCGCAGCCTCGCTGCCTCGCAAGGCGAGGCTTGTTTCGCAGGATGATACCCAGACAACTTCGCTGTACCACTTTCTGATGGACGAAACGAAGCTCACTGGGTGCCTTTGGTGTGCCTGGGGCTTCGAGCTCTTAAGGCCATTTTTTGCATATAACATAACCCCCCTAACTCTCAGTTTGCTTTACGGACCAAGAGTTGTAAGTTTTTGAGACTTGATTCGTATCTTCAGTTAGTATCCTTCCTTAACTGAAGTGTCATGTCAGATGTCTTTTCATTTTGCTTTAGGCCATGCTTTCTTCTGTTTGCCATTTTTGGCGTTGGCATGGCATTACCGCTCGTTTCAGGCCGTTGGAAGAAGATCAGGTCAGATACCTTCTGAATTCTTCAAAAGGCTGAGCAGGTCTTTTTATAGCCTAGGGCATTCTCTTTCACCTCAGAGAAGTTCAATGGAGGAAACTGAAGAGCCCTCTGCGTTTTGGTATCTTTGCTTCCGATGAAGTTTGTTGGGACATGGACGGCCTACTGCAGAGTGTCGGGAGACATGGATAGTCCATTGCATGTGGCTCCGTCGCAGGATTCGCCCGGTGGGCTCCTGGGGGATCTTATGCTGATTTCGTGCCACCTCCTCCGGTTGTTGCTTGTGGTGCAGCACCCTGGCCAGCTGACTTCTACGACTTTTTGATTTGCTTTGGGTCTGGCTCAGGGGGACGCACCGGAGAAAAATAAGCATGAGTAGCTTGGGCAGGAGCTGTCCTTCCCACAGGTACGAGCTCAGTGACCGGCCTTCTACTCTTCTTACAGGAATGGTTGTGCCGGGTCATCGAGCTTTTTGCCATTATTTCTGCACTTCTTCTTTTGATATAATTTTACCTCGCTGGACGAGATCTTTTTGCTGTATAAGCTTTTCTTTCTCTTTCAAATGTTGTAACAGATGCTTCGCGCATCACCATATGTACACTTCTGATGATTAATGAAATGCTCCTTTTTGCCAATCGGCTACACTTTATTTTTCTGACTGCTCAATCTGATGTGAGTGAGAGAGGGGTCGCATGCAAGCTACGCCCAAGGAGTCTCATTCGAGACATGAGAAATTTTTCCACATAAGAGCTGTGGTCGATCAATTGCATGAAAGCTGCAATGATTTTGTTTTGTTATGGCGAGGTGAAAACTATTCGCTGAAGTATGTTTGAGTTTTTGTAATCACGAGGTAGGCTCAGGGGCTGTCTCACCCTCGAGTGTTGTGAGGTAGGCTCAAGGTTGTCTCACCTTCGATTTTGTTTTCGAAGCCGTGAGGTAGGCTCAGAGTCGTCTCACCCTCGAGCGTTGCAAGGTAGGCTCAAGGCCGTCTCACCCTCGATTTTGTTTTCATAACCGCGAGGTAGGCTCAGGGGCTGTCTCACCCTCAGGTGTTACGAGGTAGGCTCAAGGCTGTCTCAACCTTGGTTTTATTTTCGAAGCCAAGAGGTAGGCTCAAGGCCATCTCACCCTCGGGCACTGCGAGGTAGGCTCAAGGCCGTCTCACCCTTGATTTTATTTTCATAACTGCGAGATAGGCTCAGGGGCCGTCTCACTCTTGGATGTTGCGAGATAGGCTCAAGGCCATCTCACCCTCGATTCTATTTTGGTTTTGTTGTAGCAAGATTGCACAATAATGCTATAGCGAGGTGAAACTCATTCGCTATAGCGAGATTACACAGTAAGATTGTAGTGAGGTGAGGATCGTTTGCTGTAGTGGGATTGCAGGCACTTTGAGTTTCTGTGGGAGAGATTGCATCTCGATCTCCATAAAAAATGGAGAGCTTTCCTCACGATGAGGCTGATGGCTCTGAGGCTACGGATGCTCTTCTAGCTGTTTGAGCCTGCAGAGGACTTTCTCTATTATCTGGTTTTGCGTCTTAGACTGAGGGGTGGAGCTTCCTACTCTTTGAGAGCCCCCCAATTGTTAGCTATCATGATCTTTATAAGTTTCCTTTTGAGCCTCTTTGCGAAGCTGCTAGAGCTATACCATGAGTTCTTCTTGTCTCTGCGTACCCTAAGCTTGGGCCTGTGCCATTGCTTTGACAGTTTTCGCTAGCTCTCTTACCGTGCTTTCGAGTGCCAGATGAGATTGGCTGGACATTTATGCCTCTTGAGTTTCAAGCGTAGCAGCAGATTATTGGTGAGCCTCCATAACAGGAGTGTTCATCAATTGGAGGGCTGGAGTGGTTGAGCTCCAAGTTATTCTTCCTCTGGCCATTGTTAGGCTGCGATGGGAACTTCAAAGAGCAAATGGTCCCCACAGACGGTGCCAAAATGTTGACGGTGAAATTTGGTTCGTGCGGAAGACCCAAACTTCAGCCAATAGGAAGGAGTTCAAGGATCCAATGCTGCTTTCGAAATGCAGAAGAAGATGGACCGAGAGGAAGAAGGGATGGAGAGACAGCGAATTTAACATGGTTCGACTAAATCTGAGTGTGGTTCGGCTACATTCGACGGCACCGAACCCTATGTCCATGGCAGGAATTTTATTAATGTAAATGATTTTAGCAAAGTTTTTGCTTACAAAGTTGGCCTCTTCCCCCACTTCTAACAATGCAATCCTATTTATAGAGAAAGGAGGAGTTACATGCATTAATTACAAGTTATAGTTGTGTTACATCAATCTATAAATGGAAAAGATAGTAAAAAGACTACAAACTAGTCGTTGCTGAATGTAGGTTGCGGGGTAGTCTCCTTAGGTTAGCTGTAGACCTGAGCCTATCAGCGTTTGCTGCTTGGTGTTGTTGCGTTAGGCGAGGTGTTGGGCATCCCTAGCGAGAATTCCTAGCTCGGGGGCATCATGGGAACCGTTGTAGCAAGCTTGATGCTGATGAAGCGAGGTAACGGGCTTGGGCAGGGTGATTGGCTGCTTGACAAGCTAGTCTTGTGATCTTCTTGCTCAGTCGCTGGGTCGCTGCATCGCTACCTTCGCGAGGCGAGGGTCGCTTTGAGGGATATATCTGAATGACCTCGCTGCATCGTTATTTCACAGCCTCATAAAGCGAGGCTTGCTTCGCAGGATGATACCGGTATAACTTCACTGTGCCGCTTTCTGATAGGCGAAATGAAGCTCGCTGAGTACCTTTGGCACCCGAGGCATCGAGCTCTCAAAGCCATTTTTTGCATATAACAGTTACATTATTGCTAAATAACATCATCAGTCTTACATTCTTTAAGTCAATAAATAGGTTGCATCCCTTTTTGACTTTATATATTCAAATGTTTGGGGTTCTCCTCCAGTTGTTTCAAATTTTGGTTATCATTACTTTATTACTTTTGTTGATGATTTTTTAAGAGCTACTTGATTTTATTTGATGAAAAATTGATTAGAACTATTTGATATCTTTTGTGCCTTTTATGTTGAAATTAAGAATCAATTTCAAATATCTATACACAACTTGTGAAGTGATAATACTAAAGAATACTTTTCAGCATAATTTTCCTCATATTTGTCACAATATGGTATAACTCATCAGTCATTTTATGCAGTTACTCCATAACAAAATGGAGTTGCTAAAAGAAAAAATGTCACTTAATAGAGGTTACTTGTGCTTTCTTATTTCAAATGAAAGTGCCTAAGGTATTTTGAGTAGATGCGGTTTCTACAACATGTTTCTTGATCAATTGCATGCCATCTTTAATTCTTGATGGTTAGGTACCTTATTCTCTTTTATTTCCTTCTCAAACATTGTTTCCTCTTACTCCATATGTTTTTAGTTGTACATATTTTGTTTAGGATCATCCTTCTTAAATTTCTAAGTTATATCCCAAGTTTTTGAAATATGTCTTTCTTAGGTATTCTTTGTTAGTATAATTTCTAAATGATCACTAGCTGTAAAATAATTGAGAAAACATAATATCAATTATTCATGAGTAAACTAGCATATATTATATCACATTCTTATGAAAGAATGCAATGATTTCATATATCATTTGATATGAAGATATCTGGAAAAACATATAGGTATATGTTATGGAACATATGACTTGATTGAATAATATGTGAAATTATATAGATTATTACTATGTGTCAATAAAGTTCTTTTGTAAAAGGTGGTAAAAGTGATCGTTAGACTTGAGATCAACACAATATTTATGTATGGAGTCATGTACTTTAATTTTATTTTAAGCTTACACTTTTCAAGAGTACATACAAATAATTTTGGGTACACCACAAAATATATGAAGATAGTGGTTAACCAAGATGCAATTCATCCTCTTTGGTAACAAAAGAAAGATATTCTAAAGATGTTTTGACATTTGTGCTATGATCAAAATCATAGGTCTATGTATCAATGATACATTAAAATTTTTTTATGTATAATTAATTAATGATACATAAAAGGAGTTTTATATATAAATGATTATGAGATAACACATGGTCAAACATACACCCTAGGTCCAATTTGAATATCAAAAGATAAAAGGATTAAATTACACACTAATATCTTGTCATGAAAGATTTTGATTTCCACAAATTTATTCCTCGCATTTGAGTGATCATAATGCTTTGCTAAAAGCCAATCTTGATATGTGAATTTGTTTAAACAATTAGGAGAAACTTTGTTTGAATTAAAAGGAGTTTTAATACAATTAAGCTTATAGAAGCTTGTAAACAAATTCATTGCCAATATGCATGAAAACCTTATGGGTAACACATAATAGAATCTCTTTGATCCAAAATCAAAGGAAAAGTTATAATATAAAATGTTATGAATTCAAGAGTTTAATTAGATGGATATCTTAGACATTTGAAATGATTAATTAAATATTTTAATGTGATTAGAAATATTAACTAATCAAAGATCTTGTTGACAGTCAACTTCGATTAACTCAAGTTCAGGACCCTAAACTGCAGATTGAACGTAAAAGAAAGAGAGAGAGAGAGAGAGAGAGAGAGAGAGAGAGAGAGAGAGAGGAAGAATAAGAAGATATCAAAAGTTTTTAATGTGGTTCGCTTAAAATCAATTATTAATCCTTACGTCCACAGCTTTTATTACTCTTTGTTGAGTGTATTATATCTGATGATTGAATGTGTCATGTACAATGATTTCATCCCCTTATATAATAGTTAGGGGGTTACAGTTTGAATGTAAATCTATAACGATAAGTATCATGACTTAATTAGAACTACATAATAGATATGGGTTGATAGTTATAATAGACTCCCATTAGAGCATAAAATTGAACGGATCTTCTTGAATTGTCGGCTACAGACATATGCTCTAATCTATGAGCTAAGCCTTATTCTCGACGACCTTAGGTGGCTATTTCGACCTATGTTTGACTAGTGACTTTAGCTTGAATTTAGTGACCTGATATCTTGGTCAAATGACCTCAATCCTAGGTGAGCTAGACCCTTATTAGCCGAGTCCATCCATTGGGCTTTTACTAGCCCATTCATATGATTCCAAAAATACCCACAACATTAGCCTCCGAGCTCTTAGTACAATATGTAAACTCAGAGTTGTAGTTCACTGGTAAAAGCCATTGACTATGATCTGCTATGCCATCATTTAGACTCTTATCTTGTCATTTTGTTTGTGCCTGTCCATGTCATCATTTTCACATTTAATGCACATATTTTTTCATAGCCATTAATGCGACATCGACATAGCCTCGCTTTTCACTGGACTGTTAGATCAAGGGCAGTTGATCAGTCTCTTGATCTAATAGTGAGGGTGATCAAGTTATATATGATGAGGAAAACCCTTCTTTCCCTTTCACTTATTGCTTTTGAAAATCGATGCTTCAATTTCTTGCTTGCTTTTCTGATCACTGCCACTGTTCATCCCTTCTGCTTCACTAAGTCTGCAACCTTTCAATTCAATATGTTAGAGATCAATCATGCATGTCATATTCTCTTCTAAATTCTCTTTCCTAGACCTATCTTATCTTGTTGATTCAGTAAGTTTTTTGAACACAATCTTGGTTCTAAGTTTCTACCTTTTGTGAATGTTTTACTTGGTGGGCTTCTGATATCCAATGACTCGGTTTGGTAATGTGAGCTCATTAGTCATTAGGAAATTTGTCCTTGCTGATTAGTTTTGTAGTGTGTTTATTTTCATGCTTGTTTGTAGAATTAGCGTTTGTCTAATAAAATGCTTGTAAGTCTTGAGGTTCTAGATTATCAAGTTAAGCCCTTCTTTGTCTCTCTAGTTTTAGCGACCTGATAGGTTTATTGGTCGAGACCCCCATGCTTCCAATGGTTTGGGTTTTAGACAATATGTGGTGTGTATGGCCTACTACATAGGGTGTTCCCTGTTAGCTTTAGCCTTTAGGTATGAAGTGCTGGGCCAGTTTGTTGCTGTAGATGATAACGATCTCTAATTTGATGAGAATCTCCTGCATCTGTATAAGCTTGTTCTAGCTTTGAATATTGAGCTCATTAGGTATGTTTATTGTTAGTGGCCTGATCATTCCTTCTTCTATTGTAGATGGCAAGTTATAGACGCCAAGGTCACCAGATAGAGAGTGTTGAAGATTTTAACTCTCTAGCCCGAAGTGGGGAGTTAATGCATTTCATAGATGGTGCGACCTTGGGGAGTTGTGAGGTCACTGAAAGGTTCGAAGCTCATCCTGACCCTAGTAAGGGGCAATAGATTGTTGAATGTCCAAGGTCCCAAGACCACTTGGTGTTCAAGCACCACCTTTTGATCATTAAACTTAATGAGCTCGAGGGTATAGTTGAAGCATTCCATCTTCCAAAGGGCTGCTGCATTATGGCACCTTCCTCTATTGATTATGCAGTGTATCCTTCTCTAGGATTCGTTGCTATTAGTACCCACCATTTCGCTATTAGGTTTTGATTCCCAATCTATCCTTATCTCATAGAATTGTTGAATAAATTGAAACTCTCCTCTTTTCAGCTCACATTGAATTCATATTCTCAGCTCACCTCCCTCACCCTCTTATATCTTAGAAATAATCTCCCTCCTCCTTCAATAAGGGTCCTATGTTATCTGTTTAGCATTAAAAGTGTGGGCTAGCATGATGGAATTTACTACTTGTTAGCTCATTAGACCGAGTTTAAGAAGATTTTGCCACAAGGTGATGCTAAGGGCAAGTTTAATGTGGGGAACTACAAATCCCATTGGTTCTATATTTCATGCCCTTCTTTGTGTCATCTTCGTAGTTCTGGTCTCGTCTTTACTCCTGGTAAGCGAGCTAAGGATGTGTGAGCTTGTCTAAATTCATGTTTTTATTCTTTGATTTTGACTTCCTATTTCATTTCACAGATGGGGCTAGCAAGGAGAAACCGAGGTTAGAGGTTGAAAAGGTTGAAGTGCTGGGCCAGTTTGTTGCTGTAGACGATAACGATCTCTAATTTGATGAGAATCTCCTGCATCTGTATAAGCTTGTTCTAGCTTTCAATATTGAGCTCACCAAGGACATCGAAGCTCATGGATCTATTCTAGTAAATTTTGAAGAATACAAAAACATGTTGAGGCTTAACCTTCAAATGCCCCAATCCTTTCATTTTGCTCATTCTGCTGCTGCTACAACTTCATCGGCCTCTACTGCTGCTATAGCCCCTATTGCGGCTAATGAATCTTTTCCAGCCATAATGGTAGCATCCCCATAAGTACTGGCTCCCACCTTGCATCCTGAGGTGGTTGAGATGGTCGAGGAGGCTATATCCCCATTCATTCCCTCTGCTAAAAAACAAAGGGTAGATAAAGGGAAGAGGGTTGTTGTTGCTACGGATAAGGTGACACCTGAGGTTGAGGCCAAGGAGCGACCTGCCAGCCATGGCCAAAAGATGGGAGAGTACTTTGACTTTCTCTAGGATAACAATAAGTTGATCTTGGGTCCTCACAATAGGGCCAAAGTGTTGGAGTCAGAGGAATCCTCGGGGGAAGGATTGATAAGTTATGTAGCTCATCATATCCTGCTGGTAAGTAAAATCATTTCAACTTAGTTTTCTTATCTCTTTGTAATTTTGACTTGATCATTTGATCTTTCAGGGCTTGCTGGCAATAATAAAGTCAAAGAAGCTTGGGACGAGGACAAAAAAAAGCTTAGGAATGACCTAGTTACGGTGATTGCCAAGGCATTAGAACTGAAGGAAAAAGCTAGAAATGGTAAAGTTGCCAGGAAAGAAGCCAATGAAGCCCTAGCTTGTGAGGTGGCAAATCGTATCCAGCCTACATAAAGTGATTGATGAACTAACAAGAGTGAAGGGTGACCTAGATGTAATGATGCAACAAGCTGAGGCTTCTAAGAGGGAATATGAGGTAGCTAGGAGTGAAACTACTCTGGCTAAAGAAGAGGCCATTCGAGCTAAGGTAGAGACCACTACGCTGATTATGAGAGCTAGAGAAGAGGTGACGTCTGAGGCCACTACTAGCTTCTTGTTTACTTTGTGGGAGGAGCATCCAGAGATGGATTTTTCTTTCTTTGATGAAAATGTTCTTAAGTTCATTAAGGGCTTCAAAGAGGATGCGAAGGCTGTTTCCCCTGACAAGGGTTCACAGTTAGTAGGTGGAGCTTTTCCGGCTTAGGACCTGATTCAAAAAAAGAGCAGTTCATAGGCTGTGGGGACTGTTGATGATTAAACAATGGTTAACCTACCTGTCTCACATATAGACCTTCCAGACCAGGGCTTGGCTTCCAAAGGTCAATCTTCCTCATAGGCCACAGTTTGTAGCTTTCTTTAAATGTAATTTTGAATCTTCAGACGTAAATTCTCTTTGTTGAGAGGAATCTTTTAATGGATTTTTTCATAATATTTGTGCTCTATTCTTTATTCATCTGGATTTCTATAGTCGTTTATTCAATAGTTTGCAAATGATATGATGTAGATTGACATGAATGAGTTCCTGCAATCCATGACTTAATGATTATTAGTTAAAACGGATGTCCAATAGGTCAATCAACTAATGACTTTATGAATGTCTGAGTAAGTTGTATGAATGCGATGCCGAGTAGTAGGTTGTATATGGTGTTAAAAAGTAGGTCGCATGCAGTGCAGGATAGTTGGTCTCATGCAGTACCAAAAAGTAGGTCGTATGTGGTGCTGAATAGTTAGTCGCATATAGTGCCAAATAGTAGGTCATATGTGGTGCCGAATAGTTAGTCATATGCGATGCCAAAGAGTAGGTCACATACAGTGTCGAATAGTAGGTCACATACGGTGCCAAATAGTTAGTCGTATGTGGTGCCGAATAATTGGTCATATGCAGTGCTGAATAGTTAGTCGCATATGGTGTCAAAAAGTAGGTTGTATATGATGCTGAATAGTAGGTCGTATATGGTGCTGAATAGTAAGTCACATGCAGTGCCGAATAGTTAGTCACATGTGGTGCAAAAAAGTAGGTTGTATGTGGTGTCGAATAGTAAGTCACATATGGTGCCAAATAGTAGGTCACACGTGGTGTCGAATAGTTAGTCATATATAATGTCGAAAAGTAGGTCGTATGTGATACTGAATAGTTGATCACATACGGTATCAAAAATTAGGTCGCATATGATGCTAAATAGTTGGTCACATACGGTGTCAAAGAGCAGGTTGCATGCAGTGCTGAAAAGTAGGTCACATGCGTGCATAGTAGGTTGCATGTGGTGCCAAAGAGTAGGTTATATGCGATGCCAAATAGTTGGTCACATACGATGCCAAATAGTAGGTCATATATGGTGCTAAATAGTTAGTTAATGCAGTGCCAAAGAGTAAGTTATATGCGGTGCCAAATAGTTGGTCCCATATGGTGTCAAATAGTAGGTCGCATGTGATGCTAAATAGTTGGTCACATGCAATGCTAAAGAGTAGATCGTATACGGTGCCAAATAGTTAGTTGCTTACGATACCAAAAAATAGGTCATATACGGTGCCAAATAGTAGGTCGCATGCGGTGTTAAATAGTTGGTCACATGTGGTGTCAAAGAGTAGATTGTATGCGGTGCCGGGTCATTGGCTGCATACAGTGCCAAAAAGTAGGTCATATACAGTATCAAATAGTAGGTCATATACGGTGCTAAATAGTAGGTCATATGTGGTGCCAAATAGTTGGTCACATGTGGTGCCGAAGAGTAAGTCGTATGAGGCACTGAATAGTTGGTCACATACAGTGCCAAAAAATAGGTCACATACGATGCTGAATAACAGGTTGCATACGGTCCCAAATGCTAGGCCATATACAGTGTCGAATAGTTAGTTACATGTGGTGCTAAAGAGTAGGTTGTATGTAGTGCTGAATAATTGGTCGCATATGGTGTTGAAAAGTAGGTCGCATCCAGTGTCAAATAGTAGGTCACATACGGTGCTAAATAGTAGGTCACATGTGGTGCCGAAGAGTAGGTCATATGCAGTGCAAAATAGTTGGTTGCATATGGTGCCAAAAAGTAGGTTGCATGTGGTGTCGAATAATTGGTCACATGTGATGCCAAAATGTAGGTCGTATATGGTGCCAAATAGTTAGTTACATACGGTGCTATGCTGAATAGTTGGTCGTATACGGTGCCAAAAAGTAGGTTGCATGTGGTGTCAAATAGTTAGTCACATGTAGTGCTAAGTTTTTGTAAGTACGTTGAGTTGAATGTCTTTTCCATACTAGAAAGGCGAGTACTCGCTTCTGGATTAAGAAGATGATAGCTTGCTTCCAGATTAGAAGGGTGATAGCTCACTTCTAGGTTAGAATTTTGTAAAAATCTATTCGAAAATTAGTAACAGTCATAAAAATTTAAGAACATTGACAGTCTTATCAATTTCATAATAATGTTATGGGACTAGATAAGCAATATTCAAATTCACAGATCATTTAGGTAGAAATGTCCAGTATCTTGTGTCTTTCCATCAAAAATCTCATTAACCTTCCTCCCTCTTATCCCGGGCTTGACTTCATCTTTGTAGTAGCATCGAGCTATGTGCTAATCACCTCAAACACATCTGATTCCATTGGAGATCAGAAATCTAATGGTGAATGTCCTGGTAGATATGACCATGTCCAGGTTAGTGATCGTAGGTCACCCTAGCACCACATTATATATTGAGGGATAGTCGATGATTAGAAAGTCTGCCAAGATGGTTATCTGGCGACCTGAGTCTCTAAAAGTAATAGGAAGCCTGCTCTACCCTACAAGTAGTGTTATATCTCTTGTAAAGTCATAAAGGGATTTTGGGGAAAGCTTAAGTTAATCTAAGCTTAGACCCATTTGTTTAAAACATCCCTTGTACATGATGTTCACTGAGCTACCTATATCGATCATAATTCTTCATACCTAAGAGTTACTAATTATGGCTCAAATAACTAGTGCATTATTATGGGGAGAATGTATCCTGCATGCATCTTCTTCTATGAAGGTGATGCTATCTGAGGTTATCCTTGCTCTCTTATTGGAACCTTCGAATTCATTGTGTTCTTTGAGCAAGAAGTGATTTGCTTTTCATACATATCCTTCATACGACTTGTTTGAAATGCTTACAATGTTAGGCCCATTATGAATAGTAAATATAGTTCTTATCAAGGGTGCCTCCTCCTACTTAGGGGTCCATTGGTGCTGCTATTGTGCTGGTCGTTATTTTGTAGATTGCACCAGATGATTCCTTAGGTGACTTCTCTTGATTAGGTCCTTAATCACATCCTTGAGTGCCCTGCATTCTGAAATGTTGTGCCTGATTTCGTCATGATAAGCATAATATTTGTTCTTATTTTTAAACTGGTCGGGAGTCCTTATGGGCTTAGGCTTCCCGAAATCCTCCCTATCCTTTTTCATCACAAAGATCCTTTCCAGAGTGTCCAATAAGACGCTGTAGCTATCATGGTGACTTTTATGCTGAGATTACTCGTTCATGGCCTTTTTTGCAACCTGATTTTTGGGGTCATCATCCTAACCCTCATTACTATTTTCGTGTTGCCCTTTTTTTCTCTAGTTAGAGCTATTTTCCTCGTCCTTAGGCTTAAGGCCAAAGGTTTCCCCCTACCTGATCTCTTTGGCAGCTTGCTTGTAAAATTCTCCCAGGTCCTTCACCGAAGGCTTATATATGCTCTCATATAGCCTCCCATCTTTGTGGAGTCCTACTAAAATCACTGTTAAGATGCTTTCATCTGAGGGATTCTCTACATCATTGACCTCATGTCTGAACTGGGTAATGTAGTCTTTCGGTGATTCATTCTTTTGCTGAAAGACTGTTACGAGATGGTAGGGTGGTGTGAGCTACCTTCTTAGTGCCTTGTATTGGTTGATGAACCTCCTCTAGCATTCTTCCTAACCATCAATGTTGCGAGCTTTTAGATTTTGGATCTATGTTTGGGGTATGTCTCCTAAAATGGCTAGGAAGACAAAACACTTGACTAATGGATTGGTTGTCTAAAGATCCATTTGCAATTTGAATGCATCCAAGTGGTTGTACGGGTCACTATCCCTATTGTATTGCTGGATAGCGGGAATTTTGAACCTATAAGGGAGAGGCTTTTTCTTGATCTCCCTAGTAAATGATGTCTTTCCTTTGTAACGATCTCAGTGGTCTTAAGCCTGAGGGCATTATTCCAACTGCTCTACCCTCTGAAGCAGCTCCTTTACTATATGGTCCTGAGCTTTAGATTGACAGCTGGGAAATGGTTGGCTCCTCTTTTTGTCATGGGAACGGTGATATGAGGTTCTACATTTTCTCTACTTGTGGCCCAACGAGTTTTGATATGAAGCATGTCTCTTATTAGACTTGTTTGAGCCTTTAGCATGGTGTGAGCTTTCACATTGCTAGTGATCTCCTTTATCATCCTTTTGAACTCGATGGACCTCTAACCTTGGTCATGAGTTGGTAAAGTGAGCTAAATGGGTGTGTTGAAGTACTTCTTTGGTTGGTCTTTCTTCTTGAGCTTCTTCCCATGGTTGTTGGAGAGCTTTTTTCTGTGTAATGCCCCTGGCCTACTCTTGTGAGTATTAGGCTTGTGCCTGAGTCAATGCCCTAACTGTCTTAGCCAACTCTCTCATCGTGTTCTCAAGCACTTTATGACGTTGATGCCATGCTTGAATTTCATCAATAACAGTTGGTTGGTGTGGTGCCACTGGGGATATGCTAGCGATAACACTTATGGTGGGGCTGGTGGAAGTGCCAACTGTAGGGAGGACTGGATCCCTTTGTTGTTCCATATGGCTATCTGGTTGGCCAACTACAGCATCTAAACTCCTAATGGTTCTTTCTCTAACCATCAAAAAACAAAAGGGAATGCAGTTTAGGGCCCTCCTTTTAGCGCCAAAATGTTGACGATTGAATCTAGTTAACTCAAATTCAGGACCCAAAATGCAAATTGAACGTAAAAGAGAAAGAAAGAAAGAGAAAGGAAGAATAGGGAGACATCAAAAGTTTTTAACGTAGTTAGGCTAAAGTCAATTGTTGACCTTTACGTCCACAGCTTTTATTACTCTTTGTTAAGTGTATTGCATCTAATGATCGAATATGCCATATACAATGATTTCATCCCCTTATATAATAGTTGGGGGTTACAGTTTGGATGTAAATTTATAATGATAAGTATCATGACTTGATTAAGACTACATAATAGATAAGGGTTGATTGTTATAACAAACTCTCATTAGAGTGGGAAACCGAATGGATCTTCTTAAATTGTCGATTGTGGACGCATGCTCTAATCTACGAGCTGAGCCTTATTCTCGATGACCTAAGGTGGCTGTTTTGACCTGTGTTTGACTAGTGACCTTAGCTTGTATTTAGCGATCTGATATCTTAGTCTAACGACCTCAATCCTAGGTGAACTAGGCCCTTATTAGCCGAGTCCATCCATTAGATTTTTACTAGCCCATTTATGTGATTCCAAAAATACCCATAATAGATTTAATAATTGTAATAGAGATTATAATTATTAAATGGTAATAAATTTTCATTATTGATATTTAAATGTTGTAGAATATTTTTGTTAATACTAGAGGAGACTTTGAGTAGAGCAATGGTTCCTCACTTAGAAATTGTTTTAAATTAATTAAAACAATTAGGCAATGATTACATAAAAGAATTTATGAGTTTGGACTCATAGGGAAGTGTTTAGGCTTGTTGGACATAAAAGAGAGAGTATTATGTTAATGAGTATGGACTCTTTAGGCTAAAAAGAGCTACACTAGCCATGTAACCCATCCACTAAGTGAATAATTGACACAATCAAGGGGCAGCTCTAGCTTGTGCACCACTCATGTTGCTTTCTCACTCTTGATTGTGCTTCAAACTCTTTAATTTAAAAAAGGAGAGAAGTCAAACTAAAATATCACATCAGTTTGACCTTAGCACATATATTGTGTGCTAACTCTCTTTCTATTATCTTACTTCTTATCTCCTCTTTGCATTCAAATACCAATCTTGCCCTAGTGAATTTGTGCTTCTTTAGAAAGCTAGTACCTCTTAAGTTAAGTGGTTGATTTTTCTATTCTACCTATTATGTGAACTTTGTAGAAGGTTTGGATCAAATTGATTCATGTTGATCACCGTTGGTGTTGGAGATCAAATGTGAAGAAGTTAACCGAGGACAATCTAAAGACTTGATTGTAGAGCTAGTTGGAGAGTTCGTAAAATTGCTTGAAGATCAAAATGGGTTTTAATCAAGGATTTTAAAAATAACTCTCGATAAGGTATAATTTAATTTGTAAATACATGATCTAGGATTTGGAAAATTTTAAAATTTTCACAGCCAATACTTGATGCATATGATCGACATATTTGACATACTTATATCCAATTTTCCTTGACACTCTCAAACTAAAAAAGGGTATCGATGTTATTCTTCTGAATAGGATTGTTATTTTGTATCTTCTGATGCTACTTTCTTTGAATTTGCTACATCTTTTAGATTGTTTAAGTTTCTTTACTCGATATTAGAATCTGAATCTGTCGATGAATATTTTCTTATACATTTCACTCCTCAGGATTCTCAAGTCTCTACCACTAAAACTTGAATTCCTCCTTCCATTAAGTACTTTTATTCTCATTGAGTGCAAGTACCAACTACAGCTTATCCTTTTAACACTGCTGAGACATCAAGTGTAACACCTGTTACAGACCTTCTATTAGCTTTGTCTCCCCTACTGGCTTTTTTCTCACTAGATCCACTTCTTGTGCCTTCTAATCTTGATTTGCCTATTGCTTAACAAAAAGGTATTCATAGTTGTACTTAGAAAGGTACTCATGACCATCCTTATCATATGTATACCTTTGTGTCATATTCATCTTTAGCTATCTCTTGACAATCCTTTATTGCCCTGTTAGATTCTATTACTATTCTTAAGTTAGTTTCAAAGGCACTTTCTCATGATATGTGGTGTGCTACTATAGAGGAAGAAATAATAGCTCTTGAGGCAAATTAGACATGAGATTTTGTGCTTTTGCCATACGGTAAGCAACCCGTAAACTGCAAATGTGTGTTTATTATAAAAGTTAAACCAAATGGTTCTGTTCCTCGATTGAAAGCTCACTTAGTAACCAAGGGGTATGCTCAAATTTATGGCATAGATTATTCTAAAAATGTTTCTCTTATACCTAAGATTACTTCAGTTAATTTATTTTGTCTCTTTTACTGCCTCTTAAAATTGTTCTTTTTATCAACTTGATATAAAAAATACTTTTCTACATGGTGATTTACTTGAAAAGGTGTATTTGGAATCACCATATGGGTTTGTTGCTTAAGAGGAGTATGGAAAAGTGTGTCAATTAAAAAGGTTTTTGTATGGATTGAAAACAAATCTCCTCAGGCCTAGTTCAGAAAATTTAGTGATGTAGTCATGAAATTTAAGATTAAAAAGAATGATCATGATCATTCTTGTTTTGTAGACAATCTGATTTGGGTTGTATTCTTCTAGCTGTCTATGTGGATGATATTATGATTATTGGCAATAATAGCTTGGGTATTTCAAAATTGAAAACTTTTCTTCAAGCCAAATTTCATACTAAAACTTAAGAGTACTTCAATACTTCTTAAGCATTGAGATTGCTTAAAATAAGAAAGAAATTTTCTTGTCGTAGAGAAAATATGTGCTTAATTTTTTTGAATGAAACAATTTTACTTAGAACCAAATCATGTGATACTCCTATGATTACAAATGTTAAGTTTGGATTAGAAGATGGAGAATTATTAGAAGTGTAATACCTTGAATCTTTTAAAATTAATTTTGGTAATAAAATAGGAAAATAAAAATTTTGAAGGGTTCAAAAATTTTAATCTGAGGTTACAAGAGGCCTAAATATAATCAGAATAGATTATATAAAATTTTAGAAATATTATGGAAATCAAATTATTGTTATAAATGTTCAAAGAACAAAAATTCATATTTTTGAAGATAAATTTCCATAAAACGTTAAAAATGTCAAAACTAGGATTACTGATATCAGATGAGTACAAAATTAGAGTCATTATGAAGGTATTTAATTTAACTAATTTATATTAAAATTTTGTGATCATTGATAATTGATAAGTATGTTAAATTTGAATTCAAATGGAAGAAATAGGAAAATTACTAAAAAGGAAAAATGGTCAACTTGTAGTTATTGGGAGGTTGACCAATTTTTTCCACTTTACCCTACTATTAGTAGGCTTCCCTTTTCCTTTTTCTTGGTTTCAACCAAAAGAAGTCATGCAGACTTTGTATTCCTCTTCCTCAAGCTACCACTCTTTCTCTCACCTTCACTCTCTCTCTACAAGTAAGTTCATCAACTCTTCTTATTATTTTCTCAAATTTTTATTATTGAATCTTCTTTTCTTGCTCTTTGTTTTGATATCAAGATCAAGCTAGTTCATTCAATATAACTCAAGTTAAAATTTTTTGAAGTTTTTAGTTACTATTCATGTCACTGTTCACTTTAAGAACACATGTGAATTTTTTTTAAGTTCTTGAGCTCAAATCTTATACATCTACTTTGTTAAGAAACCATAATCTAATGATATATACTTGTTTGCTGAAAGAAAAACAATGAAATAACTAAGAAGGTCATACACTCTTTTTTTGGTTTATGAAGAGTATTAAAGATATTTGGTTAGATCTATTGTGTTTTGGTGTTACCAACCTATATGTGAGTAAATTTTACCTGTCTTGTGAATTATAGCACACTTGTTGCTTACGATCTCTTAACTGATGGTGCAAGTTGTGGAAAAATGAGTTTTGTGATTGTGAGACATAATTATGATTGAATGAATTAATTAATAAATTGATCAATTTGTGATTGAGGAAGATGGGTTTTATATATGCTAGAGCTAAAAAAATATGTTGTGATAAGACCCTACAGTGTAAGACTGAATTGAAAATTGTCTTCCCCTATTTTTTGGCTATTGCTTGAAATTTCTACTTGTGCGATTCGAATTGCAACTTTTGAACTAAATCCATGGTTAGGCTCATAAAAACTCAGAATTTTGGTCTTATGATTCAAATCAAAATTTTAGTTGTTTATCTCACGATACAAATTGACCCTTTGTAAATTTGCTTCCTCGATTCTGATCATATTTGAAACTAGACTTCCTAAAAGATGTCACATTTTGATGAACAGACTTGTATTTTAAACTAATTTTCTTAGAATCAAATCAAGCCCTTTGGATTTGAGTTCCATGATTCTAATCACGATCTTACTCAAGTTGTGCTCTGTTCACGATCGTGCTCATGATTCTGATTGTGCTTCCAGAACTTTCTGCATTTTTAGCTTAATTCCTTTTCTCTCTAACTTTCAACTTAAATCTTACTTCTTAGTCTAACTAATTCAAGTATAAAAGTTAAGAAATCCTAAAGAAGTAATTTATAATCCCACATCAAAGAATATAATTAATGTATTCTTATGATTAACAAAGAAACCATTACTAATGAATATATTACAAATATTCCTAAGATAGCAACATTGATAATTATCATGGTAGCGAGACTGGAAATATGCAATTATAAAGGAATTGGAAATCATGATCTATGAGATTGAATTTGAGATTAATATAATGTGTGATTGAGTTATTGACATAATGGTATTGTATATGGTTGGAGAATTTTGTTATATGTTGTGAGATGAATGGTGATTAATGTTAATCAAGTGTGTTTGTTGATTGTGAAATGATGATTAATGATGATGATATGTGATATGTAGAAATGATATAATAAGAATGACAAATACCATGATACTTTAGAAATGTTTGAATCTCCTATGAGACATGAGTTGACAAATGATGAGAATGAAATATCATGATGGGATATTTGAACCGAATCCTAGAGCTACGCATTCTGATATGATAAGTGGGATAAGGCTGGATTGGAGGAATAAGGATGGGATTGCGCAAGATAAGATTGGATCAGAGTAACAATGAGATTTATGTTTGCTGTTATGAATTGCTTGACTTGTTTTTCTACTATATGGTATGTTGAGATGTAATATCATAAGAATGAATACGCAATATGCTAGATGGTGGCATATGGCCATAAAAGTTTTGATTTGGCATGTGATACTTAAGAAATATTTACATAATGATTTCCCTCAGAGGTGAGGTTGAATTTAATAATTGCTTGTGAATATAAGTGAGGAAAGGCTGTTAGCTTATGGTATGTATGTATGCCTAAATGCACTTTGTTGCTGGCTAAATTCATGAGTTAGGTACGTTTTATCTCACTGAGCCCCAGACTCATTCTTTTGTAGATTATTTTTCAAATACTTAAAATTTAGTTGCAAATTCTACTTCAGACAAGTAAGATAAATACCTATTGGATATTACTGTTGATACATTTTCCACCATAATAGATGGCCTGTTAGGAATGTAAGAAATTAAGATTCATTATATAGTAATTTTGAACTTGGTTGATTGTGAAGTCTTACACAAGGTGGAGATCATTCTCCTACAACCCCTAAACACTTTGTTGATGATGGCTTTGGGATGGTTTGATCCTTGAGGGATCAATCATCTATACTATTTTGCAAATCTTTTGAAAAATGTAAATAACATAGCCATAGAAACTTCAAGGTCCTAGTTAGTCTAACCTATACTATTGGCTTTTATAAGTTATAGGTTAAGATAACTTCGTTTTGCCTTGTCCTTGAAGGAATAAATGGTGTGTTGTATAAGAATGATTCAGAAAATTGGCCAGTAGTATGTATGTAAGTTTCGAGAAGTGTTGGAAAACCATGAACACTATTCTTAAGGGGACATAGGCCTTAATAGGCTATGTCCTTGCACATTATGGAGCATATATATATATATATATATATTTATCAGAGTACCTTTTGTTATTATAGTTTTTGTATCCTTCACTCAAACTCAAGTAAAATAGGTTAAAATAAAATTAAGCGAGTATGGACGTAACTAAATAATAAAAACAAATCGAACACTGGTGTTTATCAATTAGGAAAATTAATATCTACGCCGATTATGACCAGGAAATTTAGGTTATGACAAGAAAACCCAGAATGATACAGATGGTTAGTGGGGAAACTGAACTATTTTACTATCATCGAGCCTAACATTGCTTTCCCAGTAAGTGTAGTAAGTTAGTTCATAAATTCTCTAAGAACTTTTTATTCGAGGGAACTATACACATCCTAAAATATCTCAAGAAGGCACATGAGCGTGAAATCTTGTACAAAAATATGGCCATTCTAGTGTAGAGGGCTTTTCTGATACAGATTGGGTAGGATATCCTACAGATTAAAAATCTACTTCAAAGTATTGTGTGTCTGTTGGTTGAAATCTTATGTCCTAGAAAAGCCAAAAACAAGACGTTATATCTTGGTTAAGTGCAAAATCAGAATACCGGGCTATGGCTTATATTACATCTAAACTTGTGTGGATTTCTTACCTTCTTCATCAACTTGGGGTTGAGTTTTCTAGAACTATGTCGTTGTGGTGTGATAATTAGACTACCACTTACATACTACAAATTCAGTCTTACATGAGTGAATAAAGTATATAAAGGTTGATTGCCATTTTTTCAGGCAAAAACTCCAAGAAGGAGTCATTTATCTTAAACACATTAGTATTAGAGAACAATTTGCTGATTTATTTACTAAAGCTTTTCTAAGAAAATAGGTTGAAGCCTATTTGATATCTATTGTGTCTCTATTGTAACCTTAATTTTTAATACAAATAGATGTGTCTACCTCATTGTAGAGTGTGTTTCACAATTCTCTCTTTCTCTTAATAGGCTTCAAATTATGGAGAACCTATAAATAAGGCTATATTTGGTGACAAAAATCAGTTGTTTTTGTGTACTTTTACTTCGTAGAAAGCAATGTATAGGTAGAAATTTTGTTATTTATAAATTAGGATGTTTGATTGCAAAATGTTAAACCTTAATGTATATGTACAATAATAACCTATAGTGGTTACAAAAGTTGTATGGACATCCATCTTAATACTATATTCATAACAAGTTATTTAGTATTTGAAATAATACTTCAATACATTGGCCCCGTTTGGTTGGGCATTTTGCCATCTAGGTAATGGAATCAAGTATCCCATTCCATTACCTAGTGTTTGGTTCATACTCCCT
>JANHAO010001968.1:0-30559 GCA_026873985.1 Saraca asoca | reverse complement strand
AATAATAATTACAATATATATTTATAAATAAACATAATATTTTTTAATATTTATAAATATATCCCTATATTTTTATTATTTACACGTATCCCCCACGTGTCAGTATCCTATATTTTTTGAAAATGTTGTATTCCTGTGTCCGTGTTCATGTTTCTCCGTGTCCGCGTGTTGGTGTCCGTGCAATATAGACCGGGAGGGAGCGTGTTCAAATCCTCCTTCTAATAATAATAATAAAAAGATTAACTAATATATGGAAATATATTATTTTTTGAAATAAATTTAGTTTATAATTCTTTTAAAGAGGTGGATATCTTGTATTTTTATTGTATAATAATATTTTAATTATATGAAAAAATTATTTTATCTACTATTTCATTAATGTCTCATTAATACTGTCATATTATTCTATCACTACTTATTCATATTAACTATTATCTATCATTGTTAGTTGGTATTGTTCACTATTAACCATTGTTAATTGATTAACTTTCTCGCTATTACTCATTTTTCACTTAATTATTGTTAATTGATTAATTTTTCCTTTATCATTCGATGATCTGTCAATTTTTTAACGATGACAGTTTTTAAATCTTTACAAGATTTCTTAATACACAAGTTAATCTAAATACAATATTGTAATATTACTAGGAATCATGTTAATTAAATCAAGTATAATACGTAACATTCTTGACATAAAAAGCTCATCAAAGTTGGATTTAGTGCTGCCGTGATGGAACTCCAAAAGCACATAGGAAACTACACACTCCACAAAGAGATCGCCAAAGACAACATGAACAAACAAGCTATGGATATATGTTATGATCTCATAAAAACCTCAATGGAAGATATTCATCGTTCTGTGGACAGATTAGATGTTTTCGAGCTAAACAATCTTAATGAATTTGCTTATGAAATTAAGGTTTGGCTTTCAACTACCATAATACATCAACAGACATGTTTGATGGCTTCCAATGCATGACCACTAAAGCTAGAGGTGCTAATCAGACGAGTTCGGGCTCAAACCCTAACAGACTGTTACTGGATCGGGTTGGATTTAACCCACCCACTGCTGACGACACAGGCCCAACACCTGAGTAGATCAGGTTAAGATGCTTAGTAATGGGTCGGACGAGTTATTAGGATATTGGACCCATTGGAAGTCCAATTCATTTTGTGACAAAAACAAAAGAGGGGATTAGGAAGCCCAATTCGTTTTTAAAAAAAAACAAAACAGGGCCCATTGAAAACCCAATTCATTTGTGACAAAAAATTAAGGAAAAAAATATTTTACAGAAGTAGAACTACTTAATTTTTATTTATTGAAAGAAAACTTGTAGACCATATATATGAAATACATAATTTTCAATCAATTCATACTAAGTAGAAATTTAACATTCAACATAATAGAAAGGTGGAAAATATAAAATGAATCACTCTCTGTCTATCATGGCTCTATTTCGCTTGTTTGCAGTTGAGACTTGTGTATTTGTTTTTCTAAATAAATTATAGAATCAAAGAAAATATATATCTACAAAGAATTGAGTGGCAATAATGTCACATAAAAAAGAATTGAGAGAATTTTTTACTGGAAATGGATAGTTGGAATATTATTACAATCATTATTACACAATGTACATAATTCAGACTATGGTCAATAATATAATTAACAAGAGCATAAGGACTAATTATAGGACATTAAAGATAGAATTACACTTGCTCTCTATATGTTGTCCTTTTCTTATTTTGACTATTTATTAGTTTACATAGAATTTTATGAAATTAACAGTACACCATGTCCCACATTTGTGCAAATATTTGGTCTTCAACATTCTCAGAAGGGCTTTTCACTTAAATCTCTTTTGCAAATGCATTTTCCTCATATGTTGAAGAGCTGGGCAAGGATAGCCAACGTGACCAAGTTATTAAGCCATATGATTCTGATGTTGGATATTTTAAACTTATCATAAAGGTATTATCTCTAAAAATTTTGGATTTGTTGCTCTTATTTACAGATATTTTCTTATATACTTATTGTTGCTCTTATTTACAGATATTTTCTTATATACTTATTGTCCATTGTAGAAATCATGTCAAGGGGAAAAGGTGGCAGAGATAGGCAAGAAAATGGAAGAGAAAGTGGACGAGGTTCTCCATTGGAGATGGTAGTGCAAATTACTATTTTATTAAAGATTTTTATAATTACTCAGATGAATCAAACACATATTGGTCAATATTTTGTAAAGAATTTCTACTTTATTTTGAATGTTTATGTATTATATATTATGATTTAATAGCAAAATGTGTTGTTTTAATGTGTTGGTGCTGTTATAAATAATTGTAGGTATTTTACAAAATAATTATATATAAAGAAAACAAGGGAACCACAAATATTAAAAAAAAAAAGGGGGAAATTGTGCTCTGTTTTTGTGAGGAAATACTTCCTAGCTAAGATTAGAGAGGGATATTGCACTGGCTATTCAATTGCAAAATACTTTAATGTAAGCATTTTCTTCAATCAGCGAGGGACTTAACAATTTTAAGGAGGGATCATCCCTATACCCAAATTTAGCAACGGGTAGCACCCTTTTCTCACTAAAAATTAGGGAGGATTTAGCTAGGAATTAGTTAGGGAAACTGTCCCTTACTAATTATATTTTAGTAACAGATTATTGGGATTTAACATGAAAAATGCCTCTAATTGAAAGTGAATTTTTTTATAAATATAAATTGACAATTTTTTTAAAAAAAGATTTTTTATCAAAATAGTTATTTTTCAATTTCTTAAACATGCTATTATATCTAAAAAATTTAAATATGAATTAAGTGTAACACTCCTAGATTGTAAGTAATTGAAATTACAAGACAAGAGGAAAATATAAGAAGACATGAAAATAATGAGCACTAATCTTGTTTTTCAGCGGTAATACTTCACAAGTGCCTCATTGTTTGGGAAAATTGATCCACAAACGTAGTAACAAAATGTTCTTAATATTATAATAATAGTAGAATTAATCTTTACTTAAATGTCTGTCATGTCCAATTCACAGAACGTGACCGACATAGAAAGTCACCGTTAGAAAATCCTCTACAAGTCTAAGCACACAAAATAATAAGTTAGGATACACAATTATACCAACACACAACTAGGTATGCATATAAATATTTCTACGAAAATTTGACAAAATTTTCTTAATTTTTTGGATATCCGGGCACAAAGCCTATACAAACATAAAGGGCTACACGCCCATCATAATCTGTATAATAACATGATAAAATGTAGTATCCCAGACTATACAATTTATACCCTACTGGGTATTCAGTAATCATACACATGTAACATACAATCCTACCAACTACCATCAATTTCTACCATTTATACACCTTTACGTTCTGTAGGAATGACCTACTCGATCAAGGAGTGGATCTCATATCAATGTGAGGTATAGGGATGGTAGAAGTATCCTAAGACTCTAAAAAATATTGAGAAAAAATGAGCGAGTTTCATAAAAACTTAGTGAGTAGACAATCTTGTGAAAACCAAAATATCATTTATAAACCATGTTTAAAAATTAATATAGTCGTGAAAATAATCTTACCCGTTTTGCAGCCATAATTTCAAAATAAATTTAAAAACTATCATTCAACAAGAAAATTGAGTAATTGAAAATATTATATTCAATAACATAATAATAAGTATCAAAATATGCTACAATGAAAATATGCTCATCATTACGTAATATGAAAGAAAGTTAATAAATTTTTTTAAAAGTTATCAATACTTAATATAGCAAAATATACGATTGCAATCCCAAAGGGCAAATCCAAAAGGGAACCACCATGTTGACGGTAAAATTTGGTTTAATGAACCCAAATCTTAGTCAACCAGAACAGTTTTCCAACACCCCAAACTGCAAGTTGATAACACAAGTTTTAACAAGAAAGAGAGAATGAGAAGGAGAAAGAGCAATAGGCACAAAAGCTTTTTGTTGTAGTTCGACTAAAGTCAATATAACCTCTACATTTACGGTGATTTGTATTTTCTGTTATACAATGGTTTCTTTGTGTAGTTCAATCGAGTTACAATATTAATGCTCTCTTACTATATAAGTGCTCTCTCACTGTTTTAGCATGATTTTTGTATGTATTTTCACTTACTTGCTACAATGATCTATCCTCTATTTATAGAAGCCGGGAGGATTACAAGTGTAATTTGATAAATAACAAAGCTATCATTTCCGCCACTATGGGCAATTAATGATTGATGGGTAATAAATGCTTGGCATTTCACTGTTGGATTTTGGAGGCTGATGTGCTAATTTTGGGGGTTGACTTGTCGGTTAGGAATATATACCTCCAACTGCTAACTAGACTTCTATACCTATGCTCAACTCATTAGCTTAGCGACCTGAGCTCGTGTTGAGTGATCCACTAGCTATAGGGATTAGTCTCGTTACTAGATTCACCCAAAGTGAATCTCCTGAAAGATGGCTGGAATGCTATGCTTCGTTCAACGAGTCAGAGTCCTCCCTAACGAGTCAGGTTCTCACTTCGACCTTATCCTACGTCCTTAATGAGTTGGAGTCAATCTTCAATGAATTGGAATTTTCATCTTGGTCTCATCTCATATCCTGAGTTTGCAGCTGGCAAGCTAGTACCCCTGCTGAAAGACCTCAGTTTTTAGATAATCTGGGCTTATTCTGGCTGGACTCATCTCCTATTAGGCCTTCGTTAGCCCAATTGACATTGTTTGAAAAATATTCATAACACCACAATATAGTCATGATTTATCCATCCCTATTCTACCATATCTCTCAATCACACATTCCTAAGTGCACTCGAAGATTGCCAATGAATTATCTAATGGATCCAGGGTCTAAAATAAATAAACTAAACATATCATGTAGCATAAATTTCAAAACAACAACATTTTCATATCACAAGATATGAAAATTCTTGTTTGGGTAAACAATATTTATCAAAACACACATAATTCTGCTAAAACATTTTCATATCCATTCATCACATAAAAAAATAGAATCATCAATTTCAATAACATAAAATTAAGATTAAAATGCTTAATTTATCATGCAAGCCATTTTCATATACATATACAATATATAAATAAACTTTTGAAACCACTTTAATATAAAAGAAAATCCTATTATTTCAAAGGAATCATAATATTTCATATACCAAAATTATTTCATATTTGTAAATGGGATTTATTAAGTGAGAAGGATCATCCACTCACCTTATACACTCCTTAGAATGATTTAATTGCTCCTTAAGATGCTAAATTAGCTCACTTGGAGAAATTGTGTTATTCAATGAAGTTGGATATAATTGATGTTAAAATTAGCATTTAAGCTTAGATTGAAGATTTTCTAGCCAAGCACACCATTCAATATTAACATTAAACTTCAACAATAACTGAACTTTCATATCAAATAGTCAAAATCAGCTGCTTGGATTTTTCAGCTGAAACTCCAAATTTTTAGTGTTGATGTGCTTGATCCTTTGATAGATACTTCGTTGAAGCAAGACAACGCAAAACAATAATGAAAATTTTAGCTTTCATCAGCTTTGTATAGTGAGGGTTTCTACTAACCCATCTAGAAAACTTGATGTAAGTATGACATGAAATAAATATTTGGTTCTAGGATTACTCATCACCTTCCAAAGTGTAGGTGGGAAGCTCGGTGCTGGCCAGATCACCATCAATGAGCCTATCCACGACTTGGCCATACAACACATCAGTGGAGGAAGGAAGTTGCTGAGCTGAGCTGGAGAAGGAAAACTGCCAGAGAGATGCTCGGAGGAGGAAGAATGACACGAGCTCGTCAGACGGAAGAGAGCCGAAGAGCCAAAGTCGCTGGCGATGGTGTAGCAGCACCTTGAAGCTCTCGGGTTGCAGGGCGTTTGACTAAAGTTGTAGTACGCATAGGGAGAGGAAGGCGTTGGAAGGGGAAGATGGCTGGCGGTCCTAGCTTGTAGGAAGGAGATGACCTAAGGGATAAGATTGTTAGAGTAATAAGGGTTTGGGCGTGCGTGTGCAAGTATGAAGAAGAAATCGGTTGGAGAAAATTTATACATAAAAGAAAATGGGCCAAATTACAAATTAACCCTATTGACTTTTCATTGTCTTCAAATAAGTCCTCTTGGAAAAAGAAAAATTTCCATTTCAACCCTAATGAACAATTTAAATGTTTCATTTCGGTCCCTCAGTCAATATTTTTCAATTTTTTTTAGATATTATAATATTATTACATAACAAGTGTCTTCTACTTATCAAGAAAAGGACAAGTGAAAAGAACTTTTCATTTTTTTATTTTTTCAATTTCAATTCAAATATTAGATCGAACTTTTATATATATTTATTTTAATAATAAATTATTCATTTGAATTATTTATAACTGATTTCTAATTAATTTTTTTTAATTTTATTGTTATTAAATTATTAAATTATTATTTTTATTTTTTAATTTTCTAGATTATCAAATAATATTTTGATTTCTAATTTTTAATATTTGAATTATTTATTTATTCAAGTAATATAATTTTGGTATGTCTTTTAATATTGTTGAAATGATTTTTAACTTATTATTTGATGATATTATATTTAAATGTTTAATATTAAAAATAAAAGTTGAGTTAAATAATTCAAAATTTAAAAACCACTTTGATAAATGCTATGCATTCTTATTTTTTTTATGAAAATTATATATTTTAAAAAAATATTTAATAAAATTATCTACATTAAACTTTTAATCTAAATTCATTAATAGATTTTAATTTGAATTATTTTTATGTGTATTAAATAATTTAAATATAAATAATAAATTATATTTATAGAGAAATAAAATACTTATCACTATATGACTTGTAATATCTAATTATGATTTAGATAAAAAAATTTATTTAAAATTTTTTACTATTTAAATTTTTGTATTATCTTTAAATATCAAATGTTAAAATTGATATTTCATTGTTTTCTTTTGTTTGAAATTTTTATCACTTTTAAGTACTTATCATAATGTCAATTTAAAATAATTCTAAAATTTCATAAAAAAAAATCTAAAATATATATATTTTGAAGATAATATATTAGTTATGATAATGCGTGAACTCTTATTAATTAAATAATTAAATAATTAAATATTTTAATATAAAGTAGTTAATTTGAATTTTTAAATAAAATAACTTATAAATAAATTTATTTGAGTATTAATATATTAACAAAATATTTTTGAAAAGATGATAAAAATTCAAATGGTAAATTTAGCTGATTTGGAATAAAATTTTTATTAAATTAAAAGAAATATAATATTTATTCATAATTAATATAAATATAATTATACCAATTATATAATAATCTAATAGGTAAAAAAAATGATGATTTGCCTATATTTATGATAATGGGTGAATTCTTATTAATTAAATAATTAAATCTTCTAATATAAAATAGTTAATTTAAATTTTCAAATAAAATAATTTATTAATAAATTCATCTGAATATTAATATATTAACAAAATATTTTTGAAAAGATGATAAAAATTCAAATGATAAATTTAGCTGATTTGGAATAACAATTTTATCAAATTAAAAGAAATATAATATTCATTCACAATTAGCACAAATATAATTATACCAATTATATAATAATCTAATAGATAAAAAAATAATGATGATTTACCTATATTTTAATATATTACAATCTATAATCCACTTTTATAATACATAGAGTTATCAAAATAAAATTAATTAAACCTGTGCATAGCACAGGGTACAAGCTTGTTTGAAATATAAGAAGTGATAAATCACAATATACAAATATTTAATATGGTTATGCTTTTAGTCTACTTTGTGAGAGAAGATGACAAACCAATTCCATTAAATAAATAAGAGAAAAAAATACAAAGGTATAATGACTCTCAAATCCATGCCCTAAATATATTCAAAATATTTTATAATATATATACTCTTTACTCTTGATACAAATAAGTTAAAAAAAAAAAAGAGCAAATTGTAAAATCGCAATTCTCAAGTAATCTCCATGAGAAGCTACAAATACAAATTCTCTTCTTCCTACATCTGGTTCTCTTTGTTTGAATTGTCATGTCCATAACAAAAATTTATCTATAAAAAAACTAGCTTGAGAAATTACAATTCTTATCCAACAAAAAAAACTTAACTTGAAATGAAAAATAATTTAAGATAAGAAACAATCACTAATTAATAATAATTAGAATTTATATTAAATCTTAATACTCTTCTATCTAGTATTATACATAAAATTTTTTGTTATCAAATAAAATTAATTAAATTTGCGCATCACATGAGATACAAACTTATTTAAAATATAAGAAGTGATAAATCACAAAATACAAATATTTAATATGATTATGCTTTTAGTCTACTTTGCGAGAAAAGATGACAAACCAATTTCATTAAATAAATAAGAGAGAAGATAGAAAAGTATAATCACTCTTAAATCCATGTCCTAAATATATCTAAAATATCTTACTATATGTATACTCTTTACTCTTGATACAAATAAACTTACCAAAAAAAAAAGGCAAATTGTAGAATGTCAAGTCATCTCCATGAGAAGCTACAAGTACAAATTCTGTTCTTCCTACATCTTGTTCTTGTCATATCTATAACAAAAATTTATCTATAAAAATATTTGCTTGAAAAATAATTACAGTTCTTATTTAATAAAAAAACTTAACTTCGAAATGAAAAATAATTTAAGATAAGAAATAATCAATAATCCATAATAATTAGAGTTTATATTAAATCTTAATACTCTTTTTTCTAGTATTATACTCAAAACTTCATAATCTAGGTATCACATGTGACCCAATACAATACTGAATTATGTTGAAGTCACAAGGAGTGGTCTAGTGGTGCTGTATTTTAGTAGTATGTTAAAAGTATTATATTCAAACTTCTTAGCTCTTAATGTTTAGAAAAAAATAAAAAAAAACTGAATTATGTTTTTGGGGGAGAAACTGCATTTTACTTTATATTGACCACTGTAAGAACTTCTGCAATTGAACAGAAGTTGAATCCCGGAAAAACAGTTTCACCATGTATGAAGTTCATAGCTATTTGAAGTTAGTTTTACAAAACAACAGGTTACAACATTTTTTTTGGTCCAGCCCCGTTGCAGTGTATCAAAATTGAAAAAATAATAAAAAAAGGCTTCTAAAGACGAAAATGGCCATAAGCATGAAAGAGACTATAAATCAAAATGCAATTGCTCTTGTTGAGAGTCGAACTCAAGACCTCCCGCTTACTAAACGGGTGCTCTAACCAACTGAGCTACAAGAGCTTTGCAAACTGAATAACCAATAATGAAGAAAACAGCATGCTTGATGAACCAGAATTCTCACGTGATGGATGAAAACTAGGGCGGTGGTTAAAGTCGCATGCGGCATCTGGGAAAGTTCGCCTATTAATTTCACTCACAGTGCGTCTGGCTTCACCACAAGTTCAGTGGAGAGTGTATTTATATATCTGCTGTTTTCTTCTGTTTATGATTCTTACTTTTTGAGTTTCTGGTTAGCTGCTGCCGATTCAGGGCCTCCCTTTCTGATAAAACTTCCAAAGTGCCACGATCACTTCCATTGAAGTACGAACACAGCTTTTTGTCTTCGCATCTCGTCATCCTACAATGGACTTCGATTCCTGGATTTCTACTCGCCTCTCTAATTCTTCACGCCGCCATCACTCTCGATCTGGTTTGTTCTAATTTCCATCTTCGTTGGTTTCTCTAGCATTTTCTCGGTTTTTATTTGTTCCTTTCGCGAGGAATGGAAATTTAGCTGGATAGTTTGACGGAAATTGTAATATGGTTGAATATGAAGTGATTGAATTGGTATTGGTGTTTGTTACAGATCTATTCCTTGGTTCGCATGAAGATATCGGCGGAGATGATCATTTGAGGGCGGAATTCACGTGTCCTTTCTGTGCTGAGGATTACGACGTCGTTGGGCTTTGTTGCCACATTGACGAGGAGCATCGTGTGGAAGCTGATAATGGGGTACTCTCCTTCTCGATTTCAAATTTTTGAACTTTGACTTGCTTTTATTATAAGTCGTCTTTTATTCTCTCTTTTGAACTTGTTCTGATTATTTATTTTGCTTTACTTCAATCATGCCTTAGTTTGTGTGCTTGTTGCTTTACTTCCGGTCGCCCTTGGAGGAAAAGAAAATCAATGGGAAGAAACATACAAATCCCGGTTTTGTTGCTTTAGATAAAAAATGTGACTGCACAAACTGATACTGCAACAGTCATTTTGTTATCTCGTGTAACGAGTATATCTTTTTAGAACTCTCTATTAACAATTAGCGTTTTATATAATGAAAACGATTTATTCAGCGTTGTCTATTTAGTATTAGTGAGGAATGAGGAAGCCGGGATGGATGGTTGACGATAGATGGAATTGGAGGATATGTCCATGTTTGAAGGATTTCCATAACTTTTATTAGTTTCAAGCACAAATTTGTCAGTAACATCTATTCAAGTTGGATGAAGGTTTTCACACTGTTTTCTTTATCTAAAGTCTGTGGCCTTTGCTTTCATAGTTTGTCTGCCAACACTAACCGTTGCCATGGTTCTTATTTTCAGGTGTGTCCAGTTTGTGCAAAGAAGGTGGGGATGGGTCTTATTAGCCATATTACCACGCAACATGGGAACATCTTGAAAATATCCTTATTGCAAGTTGGCTTTATTTAATGTTCAACTCCCTACCTCCCTTTTTTGGTGTTCTTGGTTTTGTTTAAATTAGGTCAATGTTCATCATGGATGCAGCAGTTTGATTACTTTGGATATTCGTATGGATTTGACTAATGATCTATTTGAAAAATAATTAAATTGTGGATAAAAATTTATGCTACTTTAATTTTTGGATGGTTTTAAAGGTATCTGAAATTGTTTAAACTTTTAACTCACAGAGTACACAACTCTCAGTCTCTGAAGTAGCCTTATCTACATTTTCATTGCATTGTAGGACTACTTCTTTGCAAGCTCTGTGCTTTCAGCGAAATGTTTTGAATGCTTGCTTTTAGTTTCTATAACTGTGCTGGATACCCAACATTTGTTCCTTAACCAGAAATTACGTTCAACGCAAGAGGAGGTACAGGAAAGGAGGTTCTAATTCAACATTTTCTGTATTGAGAAGAGAGTTGAAAGAAGGGACCTTGCAGTCGCTTCTTGGAGATTCTTCATACATTGGTTCTTCCAATTCTGAAGCTGATCCTCTGTTGTCATTGTTTATATATAACCCTGTTGTCACTGATGAAAATGTCAGTTCACAACCTCGATCTTCAGTTGAAGCTACTGTAACAAAGGAAATCTTGAATGATGATTTCTTGGAAAGGTAAAAACATTTTGAGAAATGAATGGTTAATTTTATACCAAATTTTGGTACCAGATGCAATTCGAGTCTTATATCCTTTTATGTGGCGTGTATCATTTTCTTTTGCTCAAATAAGGAGTGATACGTGAATCCATGTTAGAAACTTGGCCTGTAAGTTGATATTTCTGATTTGTTATCATGCATCTAAATATATGTTTCTAATTTTTCTCTCTTTTAGAACATATCAAGAGCTTGTTCCATTTTAGTCTGACAATGGTGTCTGATCACAGAAACCCTCAACAGTTGCCGCTGTCAGACAAGGATAGAGTAGAGAAGGCTCGTCAGTTTGAGTTTGTCCAAGGGCTGTTGATGTCAACTATACTTGATGATAACTTTATAATGAAATTCTAGATCGTATGCCATTATTGAATTGGGAGCAGGAGATAAAAGCATGAGGAAGGGGCTTATTCAGATTATCATGAAAGTGGCAGTAGAGTGATAATGTGTAGTTATTGTATGTCGTTTTATGTACATAGCAATAATAATGCTAGTATTGTGCCTTGTTTTTTATGCTATTTCCTCTTGGTTTATCGCCATGAACGATGCTGGTCAAATGTTTTTTTTTTTCCTTCATTTAATTTCACTCTCTGTAAATGTTGGTGAATTCAGTTAGTGAATCAGATATTGGCAAATATACAGCAAGTAAAAAACATTACTGAGTTGCAATGGCTACAGAATATAGAGCCTATGTAATCATGTTGCCCTCAACACCCGGGTGATAGTGTTTGGTTTGCAAAGTTTTTCTTATATTTTCAAATTATTTTTAATGATTTTAAATTTTCATGTGTGGTAAAAAATAAAGAGAAGAATGTTTTAATTATTAAGATTATTTTTTCCATCAATCATTAATATTTTATTATTATTATCATTTTAATCTATAACTGTTTATGGAATACTGCCTTTTTTTGTTTACTACCTGACGATGTTGACCAGCGTTTATTGATCAATTTCTGGGCTTGACCTGACTTTAACAAGAGAAACTTCATTGATGGCACCCAAAAAGAAAACTTTGAGAAATCAAACAGAGTGGGTACGAAATGGAAAGACGTGTCAACTTATCTAAATGAAATATTCGTGAAGTGAAATCTAGCAATGCCAATCATCATCCAAGCGTAGCGTAGGTATAACGAAAATCGTTTTACAACTTTGGACGATATTTTGTCGCTTTCCTCCCTCTCTCTTGCTTCTTCTACTGGAATTTTTCTTTTAAAGCCCTGGGTGATAACGACAACCACTACGAAGAATAAACTAGAAAAGCCATAAAATATAAATTGAGTTAAACTAATTCTCAATGAATTTGTATTATCTCTCTTTTTATTATTATTAATTATATTTTTCAAAAGTTAAAAATATAATTTTTTTATTTTAAAATTTCATATTTTTTTTCATCTACTGAAATTCACCATCTTAATACAATAAATTTTTTTATATCTATTCATCTTTTAAATTCATATTCTCCTTTTCTTTTGGAAGAGGAGGGTATCCAACTCTTTCGAAATAAACAAGACAAATTTACTTTACAAATACAGTCCTGAATGAAAAAAATAGTGTATAACTCTTCTTTTCTCAATCGAAAGGGTTATGACAAGGAATCCAGTATTAGCATAACCTATAGTTGAAGCAATAAAATCCAGCAAACAATCGAAATGCCCATTACCAGAAGACAGAATCAATATGTCAAGGACTGTGCTTAACTTTCTTATTCTACCTTTTATTTTCACTTTCACATCATTTCAAGAAAATCGGATGAGAAGAATTATTGACAAGCAAACACGCGAAAATGCATATCTAAACATATTAAATTATATTATTGTATCGTCAGGTGGAACGTAGAGAAGCACAAGTGAGGGTTAAGGCCATGCATCTTCTCAAGAACATGAAAACATCTACAAGTTGGGAATTCTTCCCTACCCTGTAACGCATGGATGCCTTTTATTTATTTATTTTTTTCCTGAATTGATATTTGATTTAACAAGACATTTAAAGCAATATTACATAAAGAGTTATAACTTAAATGAAAAATCTGCAAAACGTTGTAACAAAAAAGTTGCAACAAATATAAATGTGAAAAAGTGTAAGTGGTAAGGTTATGAAAGCTTCTAGTTGCATTGAGTCTTTTTTAAGGATTTGAAGAGTTCGTTCGTAGATTTCTTTGGGACCTTTTTTTTTTTTTTTTTTTTTTCGATTACACAAAGAGACAGCTAGAATGAGAAAGGAAAGTACCATTTGCCTATGTCTATGATAGGTAAAACATGTCTAGTCAAATGAGGAAGTTTTTGTATTGAGGAGGCCAATTCCATTTGGAAGGAGGGAAAGTTCCTCGGTAGAGCAACAACATCATGAATTAGGACTCAAAAGTGCAAAGGGGCGTCCGTAAGGAGCTGCTTGAGAGCTTGGAAGAGGGTATTATTAGCCCCAAGGCTCTAAATGATTAGTTTTGATGATGATAAATAGCAAATGGTGAATATATTGCTATGCATGTCCTTGTGCTATATCAATATTCAATGTGCTTAATACTATATCATTTGCAAGTCTTAATAGGAATGCTATACTATGGTTAATAAATATATATGATGAGTTTGTAATGCATGCTCTTGTGCTAACTTGTTTTAGCTATATATTTGAATCATGTGTTATGATAAATTAGATTGGACTAACTATATGGATTGGAAAGTTTATATTTATGTTATAGGATTGTCTAAGGAGAAGAGAGTGAGCATTGGAGTCAAGTATTGACTTTTCATGTTTAGGCTTAGCTCTAGATAAAATGTAAAGGTATTAGAATATTTGAAATTTAGCTCATTTATTTTGAAATTACTTTTGAAAGTTTGTCTCAAGATTTTGATCAAAGAAAAACATTCCAAGATGTTCTTACATGATTTGTTAATTAGTTTAATCTTAGAAATATGTTTTTACATTTGAAATACTTTACAAAAAACATTCCAACTTATTCTTAAATGTTTTACCATACTCATTTTTTGACGATCTAGTCAACCTAAGTTTTGAATCCTAAACTGCAGATTGAATGTGAAAAGAGAAAAGAGAGAGAGAGAGAAAGAACAGAGAGACACTAGAAGTTTTTAACGTGGTTTAGTTAAAGTCAGTTTGACCCTTACATCCATGACGTTTATTACTCTTTGCTGAGTGTTTTGTATCTAATGATTAATTATGTCATGTACAATGATTTCATCCCCTTTTATAATGGTTAGAGGGTTACAGTTTAAATATAAATTTATAATGATAAGTATCATGACTCGATTAGAATTACATAATAGATAAGAGTTAATGGTTATAACAGACTCTCATCAAAGTAAGAAACTAAACGAATTTTCTTAGACTATTGGTTGTGAATGCGTGCTCTAATCTACGAGCTGAGCCTTGTTCTCAACGACCTGAGATGGCTGCTTTGACTGTTGTTAACCAGTGACCTTAGCTCGTATTTAGCGACATGATGTCTTGGTTCAACGACTACAATCCTGGGTGAGTTAGGCTCTTATTAGTTGAGTCTATCCATTGGGCTTTTATCAGCCCATTTATGCGATTCCAAAAATATCTACAACATTAACCCCTAGCTTTCAATACGATCTACAGACTGAGAGCTGTAGTTCATTGGTAAAAGCCATCAACTGTGATCTACTATGCCGTCATTTGGACTATTATCCTTTTGTTTCGTTTGCACCTACTTATGCCATTATTTCTACATTTAATGCACATATTTTTTCATAGCTGTCAGTTAATGACAGAGCCTTACTTTTTGCTGGATCATTAGATTAAGTGTAGTTAATTAGTTTCTTGATCTAACGGTGAGGCTGATCGAGTTTATATAAGGTGAGGGAACCTCTTTTCTTTATTTCTTAGAATGACCTGATGGGTGCATTGGTTGAGCCCCCTCCCCCCCATATTCTTGATGGCTTGGATCTTAGACGAAGTGCTTTGGGTTGTGTATGGCATGTTGCATAGGAGATTCCCATGGATGATTCCTTTTTGAGGATCTCGAGAAGTTTTGTACAAATTTTATTTCCTCATGGTGATGCTGATGAGTTCATTTCTTTCATCTTTATTCTTTTACCTCCTTAGGAGGGGAATAAGGAGAAGTTAGAGAGCAACTTGGTTGATGACCAAACGGTGGATGGCTTACTCATTGGATACATCGATCCTTTAGCCCACAAGGGGCCGATCTTCTCCATAGGTCATGATAGTTACAAGCTTATTTCAATCTTGTATTGTTGTACCTCTATATGTATATTCATCTCATTGAATGAGATTTTTAATGAATTTTTCATAATTTTCTCGCTTTTCCAAGTATGTTAAGCTGGATTTTCAGTAGGTTACAAATAATGAATGAGTTCCTGCAAGCCATGACTTAACGAATATTAGTTAAAATGAATATCCAGTAGGTCAATTGACTAGTAACTTCTTCATTATCAAGATGGATGTCTAAGTAGGTTGCATGAATGTGGTGCCGAATAGTAGGTTGTATGTATACGGTGCCAAGTAGGTAGTCATATGTGGTGCCAAATAGTAGGTCCCATATAGTGCCAAGTAGTTGGTTATATGCGGTGTTGAATAGTACATTGCATACAGTGCCAAGTTGTTGTCCATATACAATGCCGAATAGTAGGTCGCATATAGTGCCGAGTAGTTGGTCGTATGTGGTGCCGAAAGTAGGTCACATATAGTGCTAAGTAGTTGGTTGTATGCGGTGTCAAGTAGTAAGTTGCATGTGGTGCCAAGTAGTAAGTTGCATGTGGTGCCAAATAACAGGTCGCACGTAGTGCCAAGTAATAGGTTGCATGCGGTGTCGAATAGTTGGTCAGATATGGTGCCAAGTAGTGGGTCATATGAGGTGCTGAATAGTTAGTCGCATATGGTGCCATGTAGTAGGTTGCATATGATGTTCAATAATAAGTCGCATGTAGTGCCAGGTAATAGGTCGTATGCAGTGTCGAATAATTGGTTGTATACGGTACTAAGTAGTAGGTTGTATGCGATGCTGAATAGTTGGTCACATACGGTGCTGACTAATAGGTTGCATGTGGTGCTAAATAGTAGATCACATGCGGTGTCAAGTAGTAGGTCATATATGGTGCTAAATAGTTGGTTGTATACGGTGTTAAGTAGAGGGTCGTATGTGGTGCCGAGTAGTTAGTCGCATACGATGTCGAGTAGTTGATCACATATGGAACCGAATAGTAAGTCGCATATGGTGCTAAGTAGTTGGTCATATGCTATATTTAATAGTAGGTTGCATATGAAGCCAAGTAGTAGGTCACATGCGGTGTTGAATAATAGGTCGCACGTGATGCTAAGTAGTAGGTTGCATGTGGTGTCGAATAGTTAGTTGTATATAGTGCCAAGTAGTAGATCGTATGTAGTACTGAATAGTTGGTTGCATATGGTGCCAAGTAGTAGGTCATATACGGTGTTGAATATTTGGTCACATATGATGTTAAGTAGTGGGTCATGTACGATGTCGAATAGTTGGTTGTATATGGTGCCAGGTAGTAGGTCGCATGCAGTGCTGAATAGTAGGTCGCATGCAGTGCCAAATAGTTGGTTGCATATGGTGCCAAGTAGTAGGTCGTATACGGTGTCGAATAGTTGGTCGCATATGGTGCTAAGTAGTAGGTTGCATGCGATGTCAAATAGTAGGTCATATATGATGCCAAGTTTTTGTAAGTTCGTCAAGTTGAATACCTTTTTCGAATCATAGGGGCAAGTGTTTGCTTCTGGATTAGAAGGGCGATATCTCACTTTTGGTATAGTATTCTGTTAAAAATTTATCCAGAAATTAATAAACAGTCATAAAAATTTAAAAACATCGACAGTCTTATCAATTTCATAACAATGTTACAGGACTAGATAAGCAATATTCAAATTCACTAATCATATGGGAGGAGATGTTCAACATCTCATGACTCTCCACTAGAAATCACATTAATCTTCTTCCCTTTTATC
This sequence comes from Saraca asoca, assembly GCA_026873985.1. NCBI lineage: Eukaryota > Viridiplantae > Streptophyta > Magnoliopsida > Fabales > Fabaceae > Saraca > Saraca asoca. The sequence continues at coordinate 13,175 of JANHAO010001968.1, read as the reverse complement.
CTTAGTTTGACTTTATCTTTATAGTAATGTTGGGCTATGTGCTGATCACCTCGCACACATCCAATTCCATTGGGGGTCATGAATCTAATGGTGAGTGTCCTAGTAAATGTGACCATGTCTAAGTCATTGATTGCAGGTCGCCCAAGCACTACATTATATGCTGAGGGACAATCGATGATCAGAAAGTCTGCCAAGATGGTTGCCTGGTGACCCAAATCTCCAAGGGTAATAGGAAGCCTAATTTGTCCTATTGGTAGTATTATGTCTCCTGTAAAGCCATAAAGGGGCTTTGGGGAAGGCTTCAATTGATCTACATTTAGTCCCATCTATTCAAAACACCCTTTGTACATGATATTCCTTGAGCTGCCTGTTTCGATCATAATTCTTCATACCTTGATGTTACTAATTTTAGCTCGGATAACCAGTGCATTGTTATGGGGAGAATGTACTCCTCATGCATTTTCAGCTATGAAGGTGATGCTGTCTGAGGTCATTGAATTTGATGTGTCTAGTAAATAGGATGTGATTTGCTTCTTGCATGTAGCTTTTATGTGACCTATTTGAAGTACCTGCAATGTGAGGTCTATTGTGAATGATAAATATAGTTCTTGCCAAGGGTGCCTCCTCCTACTCAGGAGTTTGTTGGCACTGCTGTTGTGCTGGTCACTGGTGCTGCTGAGGTCGCTGTTCCATAAGTCACACCATATAATCTTTTAAATGACCTTTCTTGATTAGGCCTTCAATTGCGTCCTTGAGTGCCCTGCATTTCAAAGTATTGTGCCCAGTTTCATCATGATAAGCATAATATTTGCTCTTATTTCTGAACTGGTCAGGAGTCTTTATGGGGTTGGGCTTCCTAAAATCCTCCCTATCTTTTTCCATCACAAAGATCCTTTCCTGAGTATTTGATAAAACGCTGTAGCTGTCATGGAGACCTTTACATTGAGATCGCTCATCCTTGGCCTTCTTTGTGACATGGTTTTTAGGGTCATCATCTTGACCCTCCTTGTAGTTCTTAGTATTGTTCCTCTTTTTACTTTGGTTAAAGCTATTAGCCTCATCCTTGGACATTTTAGAGTCAAAGGTTTCCTCCCACTTGATCTCTTTGACAGCTCGTTCATAGAATTCACCTAGGTCCCTTACTGAAGACTTGTATATGCTCTCATATAGCTTCCCATCTTTGCAAAGTCCCACTGAGATAGCTATTAAGATGCTCTTATTGGAGGGATTCTCTATGTTACTGACCTTATGTCTGAATTAGGTAATGTAGTCTTTCAGTGATTCATTTTTTTGCTGAAGGACTGTCGTGAGGTAGTAGGGTGGTGCAAGTTGCCTTCTCAGTACTTTATACTGATTGATGAATCTCCTCTGGCATTCTTCCTAATCATCAATACTGTGAGCTTTAAGCTTCTTGAACTATGGTCGAGGTATGTCTCCTAGAGTGGCTGGGAAGACATGACACTTGACCAAGGGATTGGTCATCTGAAGATCCATTTGTATGTTGAATACATCCAGATGGTCGTATGGGTCACTATCCTAATTGTATAGTGGGATAGTGGGAACTTTGAACCTATGAGGGAGAGGCTTTTTCTCAATCTCCCTGGTGAATGGCGTCCTCCCTTTGTAATGATCTTAATGGTCTTGAGCTCGAGGGCATTGTTCTAACTACTCTATCCTTTGAAGTAGCTCTTCTACCATATGGTCCTGAGCCTCAGACCGTCGACTGGAAGATGGTCAACTCCTCTTTTTGTTGTGGGGGTGTCAATTTGAGGTCTTGTGCTTCCTCTGCTCGTAACCCAATGGGCTTTGATCTAAGAGATATCTTTGATTGGTCTTGTTTGAGTCTTCAGCTCGATGTAAACCCTTACATCATTGATGATCCCTTTTATTCTCCTCACAAGCTTGATAGACCTCCGACCTTGGCCTTGAGTTAGTAGAATAAGCTGAATGAGTCTGCTAAAGTACTTTTCTAGTTAGTCTTTCTTCTTGAGCTCCTTTCTATGTCCATTGGAAAGCTTCTTCCTACACAGTGCTCCCATTCTGCTCTTATGAGCATTGGGTTTGTGCCTGAGTTAATGCCCTAATTGCTTCAACTAACTCTCCTACTATTTTTTCCAGTGCCTCATGACGTTGATGCCATGCTTGTATTCCATCAATAATATCAAGTTGATGTGATGCCATTAGGGGTATGTTGGTAGCAACACTTGTGGTGGGGACAACAGAAGTGCCTATCGTGAGAAGGACTGGATCCCTCTGTTGTTCCATATGACCATCAGGTTGGTCAACTGTAGCATCTGAACTCCTGGTGGTTTTTTCTCAAGCCATCAAAAAAGTGAAGAGGAATGTAGTTTAGGGCCCTCCTTCTAGCTCTAAAATGTTGATGGTCGAATTTGATTAACCCAAGTTCCAAATCCCAAATTATAAATTAAATGTGAAAAGAGAAAAGAGAGAGAGAGGAAGAATAGAGAGACACTAGAAGTTTTTAATATGGTTCGACTAAAGTCAATTTAACTCCTATGTTCATGACTTTTATTACTCTTTGCTGAGTGTTTTGTATGTGATGATTAATTGTGTCATGTACAATGATTTTATCCCCTTTTATAATAGTTGGGGAGTTACAGTTTGAATATAAATCTATAACGATAAGTATCATGACTCAATTAAGATTATATAATAGATAAGAGTCAATGGTTACAATAGATTCCCATCAAAGTAGGAAATTGAATAGATTTTCTTGGATTGTTGGTTGTGGATGCGTGCTCTGATATGTTAGCTAAGCCTTGTTCTCAATGACCTAAGGTGGCTGCTTTGATCGTTGTTGACCAGTGACCTTAGCTCATATTTAGTGACTTGATGTCTTGGTCTAACGACTGCAATCCTGGGTGAGCTGGGCCCTTATTAGCTAAGTCTATCCATTGGGCTTTTACCAGTCCATTTATACGATTCCAAAAATACCCATAACATCATTCAATTTGGACTCATGTTTTTGGATTGGTTTATGAAGGTTAAAATGGAGTAAATTGGTTTGAACTAGATTTAGAAAAGTTTATTCCTCATCTCCATACCTTACCATTCAAATCCAGACATTTTACATTGTTTTTATGATTTTGATTGCAAGAACAAGGTAAGCATTCAGCCGTGTGATTCAAATCAAATTTTGAACTGGTTTTATGTGATTTGAATCAAATTCTTCATAACCGTGTTGTGTTCAAATATGGCTTTATCAGAGGCTTGCAACTTTGGGTGAACATACTTGCATTTTGTATTGCATTTCAACAATTCGAATTGAGTGCTTTAATTTTGAACCCCCTAATTTTAATCATGATTCTACTTAACTTTCAAAATTTAAACCCATGATTAGATTTGCACATAACGATTAGTTTTTTAAAGTGCGATTTTATTTACTATATATACCTATTTCACACACATTCTCAATAACAAAATTTAAAATCTTGAGAGGTAAATATTCTCTTTTCATTTGTGCTTCATCTCTTTATCTGTATTCATTAATATGAGTTAGATTTGATTAATACCATATCTATCGGGTTTCAATTTGTAATCTAAACTTTAGAGTCCTTGAGTTTTTCTGTAAATCTTTCAAAAACTATTGGATTTCCTAGGGCTAGCCTTATCTAGGTTTAAGGATTGGTTGAACATTTTGTTTTCTCTTTTTGAGTAAGTGGTTGAACTTCTCAAAAATGGTTTTTGATTGTGGGTGAGTAATCATTTGTAAAGGTTTCTACTTGTACTTGTCCAAACTTAGAGGGATTGTTAATTTTTAGTGGTTTCAAGCTTGGTTAAGAGATTGGAAGTGAATGTATGCCTTGAAGAGTATTTTCTAAGGGGGAACTGCTATAAATCTTAGAGTTTGATTCTCTCTATCCCTACTTTCTTTATTTCTAGCATCTTATATTATGTTATCTACTCATGCTCTTGTTGTTGGTTGAGGTTTTGCCTTGCTTTGTTTTTATTGTGAAATTTGTTAAGCATTTTGATCTTCATTATCTATTTTTTTACCATTAAGTTGGTTTACATAAAAGAAGTAATTTCTATCTTCAATGTGCTAATTAATTCCTTGCCTTGTATAGTTAATTGAGTTGCTTTACACAATTGCTTTAACTTATTATTTCTTGTATGCAAACATCTTAATCCAATTATCTTCAATTGTTTGAATTAAAGTCATCCCATAGCTTTCATAAATTAAGAGATTTTCAAAGAAAATGCCAAAAATTCTAAAAGATTTGTAAACACCCAATGCACCCCTTCTTGGGTGTGGGTTGATTTGTCCTATAATTAGTATCAGAGCTATAGGCTTTTTTTTTAAAGGACTTAATCATCTCAAGAGGATTCATGGCAACCATTAAAGGCACATTTTTGAAAGAAAATTTTGATATTTTAAATTTTCTAAAGTTTGAATATGTTGATATTTTTAAATGTCATTTCTTTGATGGTTCTTACTTTAAAGTTTGGAGTGGAAAAATGGTGTGCTTTTTATAAGTTCTTGATTTATATTTATGGGATATCATTATGGATAGTTTTACCTTTAAACCAAGGAGTGAATGAGATGATGTTTATAAAAGGAATTTTGCTTTGAACATTAAAGTTATAAAAATTTTGTATAGTAGTTTAAATAATGATGCTTATGCTAAAGTTTCTAAATGCTCTAGTGCTAAAGAAATTTGGGACACTCTTTGTGCTTTTTATCTTGATGATTATTTTTCTATTGACAAGAGTGCTTGCGTTAAGCATGAAAAGGAAAAGGAAAAACAAGAAGATATTGTCAAGGAAATTCTTCTAAAGGATTTGCAAGAATGTGAAATGTGTTCCGTGGCTCCCAATAAAGAATTTCAAGAGAAAGAAAATAATGGTTCCAAGGAAGAGTCAATCAAGTTTCAAATGGAAGAATCAAACTCTATGACTCAAAAGGACTTGGAGGGATACAATTTGAATTATTATACTAGTCCTAGTCATGATGACTTACATACTCTTAATGAATTGCATAATAATAGAACATCTATGATACTTGATTGTTCAACTTCTTGTAACATCCAAATTGAAAATGATTTATCATTAGAGGATGTTGAACATTTGTTCATTTTCCAAGTCTTTGAGAGAAGATCTTGATTTCACCTTTGGAAAGTCTAGAAAACCTCTTAGCATGCTTGAATCAAAGTGCAATTTCTATAAAATGCCAAAGATTTCTAATTTTTCAAGAAAAATTAGATTCTAATAAGAATTCTATTGTTTGTAATTATTGTGGTTATCAATGTCATATTTCTCACTTATGCGCTATGAGAAGAAACTCTTATGTGAGAAAGAAAGAAATTTAGGTTCCTAAGATTTTCAAATATTTGAGTACTAATATTGAAGGACCCAAAATGAAATGGGTACAAAAAAATCCTCCTAGAACTTCTATTTTGCAGAAAAATTCTTGTAAAGGTGGACAATTTGGTCAAGAAAAGAAGAAATGTGCAATAAGAGTTTTTTCAAAACAAAAAAGTAGAGAAAGAAGATTTGACATAACTAAAATTTCTTAAATATACACTTTTAAAGTGTCAAAGCTCAAACTATTTAAGAAGTAATGAGTAAGAAAAAGTCATCCTTTCATTGCAAAGGGTAAAGTATTAATTTCTCAAACTTTTTGTATTGCTCTATTTGATATTCATTGAAAAATAGGTGAAATTGTTCTAAAGCATAAGCATTGCATGAAGATTGTGCTTCATTTTGATCAAAAGCATTTATGCATTTGAGATATTATCCTAGATACATGATCTACTTTGTCTTCATTGACCCTTAGCTCTTTGATGTTATAGCTTAATATAAGGGATTATAATGCTTGGCATATGTTTCCTTGAACCTCATTATCTTATTATTCATATATGGAAAATATGCAAGTGCTTTGAAAATTATTTTACAAATTTCTTTTCTTTCTTATTTTAATTGATCTTTTTTATAAACACTTATATTGTTCTTCATCTAACCATTTTGGACCTAAGTCTTGATTGGGTACCAAAAGAAATCATTTTGAGCTATTTTGTAGAAAAGAGATGTAGTAATTTGTCTATCTCATTGTGTAAATGGAAGTCAAATTTAACTTATGTAGAGTCCATTTCAACTCTCAAAGGAGCTAACTTTCATAAAGAGGAATCCTATTTCAAATATTTGGTATACTTTATCCTCTTTATGCTTAAAATGCTTTATATCTTTCTTGAGTTTAGATAGTTGAAGTTAAAACATATCATTGCTATGATCAATTTTATCTTTAAAATGATATGTTCTCTGAGTTTAAGAAAGGTAATTCTTTTTATCAAGGCAAATATGTCACCAAATTTTTTTAGTGTTTATGCCTACGTTTGAATTTTGAACGAAAATTGCTCCATGTTTTATCAATGATCCTATATATTATAAGGAGCTTATTTCTTTACAATTGCTTACAATTGGTGAATATTCATTTTCTTTATAGTTGGATACACCTTTGTTTTTATGCTTTTGGTTCCTCAAAATGCTTTATATAAGTTTTGATGATTTCATATTTTTTTAAAATAAGAAGTCTTTTTATTTAATATTTTTCTTAAAAACAAATAATCATGAAAAATATATTTGGTTGTGATGACAATGTGCTTAATTGTTGTTTTACGCCTCTTATCATTGCACATAGGGAAAGGTTGATAGTTTCAATATCTTTTTTCTTTTTATTGTATATCCTTTTATGATGTATGCTTGAGCTATGCTTTTTAATTGCCTGGAACTTGTGCTAATTATACTTTATCATAAGGGAAACTTTGAAAGGAGATTTGCATACATAAATTTTTTAAAATAATTGTTCTTTGATCTTTTCAAAATTAGTTAAATATATATATATAAATATTTCTTCCATATTTCTCCTAAACTTCTTCTCTCAATATTTTTGTTCACAAAAATTTGAACTTTTACAAACTGATTTGTTCAAACTGATTTTCAATTCACTGACACATTTATAAAAACTTTTGATGAAACTTGATTTACACTTACTAGAAGAGAATTTAGCCATATTGAATCATTTAGATAATGAGCTTACTTGTTTTGACTTTCTTTGTGGTTCCTAAATAATTTCAATTAAATTCTCTATTTTGATTCAATTTCTTCAAATCAATACTTATTTAGGCATCCGAGAGTCTCCCTACATTTTTTTTATAGGTATTTAGCTTTTCTTTGATGATTATTCATAGTGTTCAATTGATTGTGTGGTCATCAAGATCTGTATTTATGTTGGGTTTATGGAGAAATGCTATTTTTTTTTTTGCATTTAGAGTTAGTCCTGGAGCTTGTTGATTTGAATTGCTCACTCATAGTTCATTTTTCGATTCAAATCGTTAATTTTTGAAATGTTTAAATATGTTCAGCTAGATTTGCAATTTTGATTGTGATTTGAATTGTCTAGCCTTCTCTAGTTTCGTGATTTTGATTGTGAGTTGAATCGTAGTTGAATGTGTTTCAGCCATTCATTAACGATCATGCTCGCAATTCGAATCGCTCATGCATTTTTGACCACGTGATTTTGATCATGAGCATTGTATAAAAGCCTACATGCTAATTCTAAGTTTAGTTTTGCATTCTCTCTCAAACCCTTGTGTCGTCTTTCTCGTTTTCCTCCCTGTAAATCTCAATTTTCCAAAACTCTAACCAATTAAACCCAAATTTTGTCCTTTCTAAACATTATACTACCTATTTCCTTTAATCTTAACTGATTCATTTCTTCAATTTCACTCAAATTTGAAAAACCTTAAATTTCCTAACTTTCTTTTTTTCACTAAACTAAAATGATTGATCATTTCATCTTTGGTTTAAAGAAGAAGATAAAGATTGTTGGTGATAAAAGGGCTTATTAGACTGACTGGCTATCGAAGAACAAAAATTCTTCCCTGACATTGAATCTTATGAAAGGTATGTTTAGTATAAAGAGAAACTAGTTGTTCCTGTTAAATGTTGGGATAGGAAATTCCTTAAGGAAATCCTTTTAGATTTGTTCAACTTGCTCAAATATTATAAGCTACTGGACTTCATATATTGTAGTGCACCTTGCTATCCTAGGTTAGTTAGGATGTTTTATGCTAACCTGGGAGTAGCTAATGGCAAATTGTTTGCATTTGTCATGAGGAAATTAATAAATTTAGATGTAGAAGTTTTGTGTACATTTTTCAAAATGGAAGAAGGATCAAGCTTCATCACTAGCAAGGATGTTAAAGATTATTCTAAAGAAGAAGTTATCAAAATACTTTTCCTTGATTTAGTACTTGTAGTAACCATTGGAAAGCTAATGATTATCGGGCTGTCAATGGAGGATCGTCTCTTTCACTACACAATTGTGAGGACTATCTCGCCCTGTTACACTAATTCAACAAATATTGTAGAATATAAACTATTTTTGATATAGGTTGTAAAGAAGAGGTTGGAAATCAACATTCCATGCCTCATCATTTCATACATAGGCACTTTCTTCACCAAGCTAACTCAAAGTTTTCTGCCTTATGGGATGGTGCTATCTAAAGTTTCTGCTCATTTTAAGGTGCCTTTTTTATTTAGAAAAAGAAGTAGAAAATATGGATAACACAACTACTATGAATGAAAGAACTCTATATTAGATGAATGAAATTCATGAATGAAAGGTAGGTGAGACTGGATGGATTTGCTTTTGGGTGTTTTGGTGGTGTTTCAAGCTCAAGTGCTAGTCCTTCAACAAATCAGCCAAATGAAACCCTGACTCACCATGGAAGTTTCAAATTTAGCATTCACACATTCTTAGGATAGTGGAATAATCTCAACAGTAGATAAATGCTCGTTTGGACTCCGTTAAAGCTAATATAAGTGTAGAAATTAGAGATCTTCATAGTTGCTTGAACACTATGAAGAGCTAGCTTAAAGAAATTCAAGATGCTAATATTGCTGCTGCAAATGCAACAGTTTTCTAATTTGCTTATTAGCGTAGATTAGTTTGGCTACATATTTTCCTTAGTTTTGATGCTGAAAAACAATTTTAGTTTATATTACTATCTGACAATATATTTTAGTCTTTTCACTTGTTTTGCAAGTTCAAAGTATGTGATTCAAGAGATCCCAAATTAGATTTAGTAATGATTTTATTTTTATAGGATTTTTTGTAAGTGAATTCAAATTAAATTTGATTTAAGCAAATATTTTTTTATAATTGATATAGTGAGGAATAAATAAACCACTTGAAGAAAGCTAAAATCAGATATTTTTCAAACAATTTTTTTTAAAAGATTTTTCACAAGTTTAGATTTTATGAAACTATTTTATACTTTTTGAATCGATTCATGTTAAAGAACTTGTGAAAAATATATTCGAATTGATTCACCAATTGATTTGAGGAAAATTTTTGAAAAATATTTTTTTACCGAAGGTTAGGATTTTGTCTTGAACTGATTAAGCAATCGATTCAATACCTGATTTCAAAATGCTATGATTCGATTTACAAATTAATTTATTAGTTGTAACCACTTTGAATTAATTCACAAACTGAAAGTTAGTTATTCTATTATAGACGGTTACAACAACTATAAAAATCCCTAACCATTTTTCAGTTTCAATAGATCATTCATTTTTCTCTTTTCTTCAAGTGCGAAAATCATAGAGAAAATAGAGCTGCACACGATCTACTTCTTCCTCACTATATTTCTCAATCTAATTGATCTTGAATCAAATTAGGTGAAGAATTCATCTAGGATAATTGAGATTTTCATCTCAATTTCTAGTGTTATATCTTTAATCTCTTATCTTGATTTTTTTAGATTTCTAGATTGATAAGAATCTTGTATAGGTTAGCAAGAGCCTGTAAAAAATCTTGTGGTAATTATAGGTTAGCAAGAAACCTATTGTAATTCTTGTGTTTAAACTAACAGTTTAGGAGCTCGTTTTAATCATGATGTTTTGATAATAAAGGTGGCAATTTTGTTGAAGATTATCCAGTGAAGTAGACTTGAATTGCAGTTTCAATTCAAGTTAAGCCACTTTAAAAATCTGGTGTCTTGAATCTCTATTTTTCTACTTTTGCATTCTATTATTATGCTATTCTAAAATCTGATCTACAATTCTTCTGTATTACTACATTCTTTACAAATATTGCAATAGAATTTTTGTTGTGCTTCTTGATACAAAGCAAATAATCATATTCTTGTTAAATTCTAAAAGAATTCATAATAATCAAAGGTGTATATAAAATTCCCTTAAAGGAATATGGGTAAGATCCATTTTACATCACATCTTTATTTAGGACATTCAGTTGGTATCAGAGCTTTAGCTCTTGATACACTTGTGTTTTCTTCAAAATTATGGATTTAAACTTCTTTTTATTGCTTAAATGCCTCCCAATGCACAAACCTCCTAGTTTTAATGGGGAACATTATACCTATTAGAAGTAGTAGATAAAAGACTTTATTGAAGCTACAAATATGGACATGTGGGATTTGGTTGAAGAAGGTTATGAACCTCCCAAGACATTAATTAATGGTGATGCACAACTTAAACCTAAGTCACTTTGGACAGAAGATGAAAGAAAAAGACATTTACTTGCTGCTAAAGTAAAATGGATAATTTCAAACTCCTTATCACCTAATCAGTATGAAAGGATTTCAAATTGTTCTATTGTTAAGGAAATTTGGGATACAGTAAAGATTGCACATGTAGGTACTTCACAGGTTAAGGTTTCTAAGATGCATGTCCTTGTGTTACAATATGAAATGTTTAAAATGGAGGAGGGTGAATTAATCAAGGATTTAATCTAGAAATTCACAGCAATTACTAACCATTTGATATTGCTTAGTAGAACGTTTGAAAATGCAGATCTTGTCCGTAAGATTCTAAGATCTTTAACTAAGGAGTGGTAGGCCAACGTTATTGTAATTAAAGAGTCATTGAAGATGGATATCCCTACAATTCAAGAGCTCTTTGGAAGTTTGGAAGAGCATAAATTAGAGTTAAAAAGATACAAAAAGAATGGGGATGATAAAAGGAAAAAGATTCTAGCATTTAAAGTTGCAAAATAATCTGAATCAGATGAAGAAGAATTTGAAAGTGATGTAAATGAAATTAACAAAAAAGATATTCCATTCTTGAGCAAAAGGCTATAGAGAATCATAAGAAAAAAAAAGAATAAAGACAAAAGGAAATTAACTCCACAAAGAAAGAATCGCAATAAAACTAAGCAAGGAAATTCTGTTAGTATAGTCCCTACCTATTTTGAACATAAAAAACTTGGCCGCATTAAGCCAGATTGCCCAGTTTACTTGAAGAAGCAACTTGAGAATGAAAGAAGAAAGAAGAGACCATCCTACAAGAAATCAAATTTTGCTATTTAGGATGATGAAGAGGCTGATACCGGTGTTGATAAGGAAGAATCATAAAATGATGCTTTGCTATGCCTTATGGCCAGACACAATGATAACTTTGAGATATTTGGCAAAAACTCCTTCTTTGCTACTTTTGATGATGATGAATTTGAAAACGAATCTAATGAAGAGAGTGATGATGAATAATTGGATGATTTATGTATCAAATTGTATGATTCTTTAGTTAAAACTAAGAAACAATTAACCACATCTAAGAATAAGCAAGAAATTTTGATTCATTAGTTTAAAGACCTAGAAAAGGATAACGCTAAATTAATTGTCTTAGTTGAAAAGTTGAATGATAGAAGGGAATGTGAATAGTGTAAATGCTATAAATTTGAGATTGAAACCTTGATAAAAACATTGTAAGGATTTTCAGACAGCAACAAGAAATTAGAAGACATGCTACAGAATCAAAAGGTTTCTCATAAGAGAACTGGTCTAGGATATAAGCAGCAACATTATAAGAAATCTAAGAGAGTAAACCCTACTTATATCACTTGTTACTATTGCAATCATAAAGGGCATCATATCAGAGACTGTCCATTTAGAAATGGAACATATTTGCTGAAACCAAATGAGAGACTTGAATGGTTACCTAGATCATCTATTATTAAGAAAATTTCTACTATGTCCACTGAAAAAAAGGACCCAAAATTCAATGGGTACCACCAATGCTAGTATAATTTTCATGCTGTAGGGATGTGAGAGACAAAACATAAATTTATGGTTTCTGGATAATGGGTGTTCATGCCACATGACCAAAAACAAGGACAAGTTTATTTCTATCACACCTATGAATAGAGATAATGTGACTTTTGGAGATAATTCTAAAGGAAAGGATAAAAGAATTGGTAAGATTGGTAAGTCTTTTTGTTACTGAATAAATGATGTCTTACATGTGGATGGTCCTAAACATAATTTGTTAAGCATAACCCAGTTCTATGATAAAGGGAACCGAGTTATTTTTAATTCAAATAAATGCTTAGTTGTGAATGGCAGTGACAAACAATTTAAACTTGTAGGCCACAGAGTTAATAATACTTATTTGATCTTGATTTAGGATTTAAATTGGACTCAGCATGTTTAGTTAATTTCAATGATGATACTTGGATTTGGCATAGAAGACTAGGACATGTAAATATGGAATTAATTGGAAAATTATCCAAGAAGGAGCTAGTATCTGATTTGCCTAAATTGAACTACATCAAAGACAAGATATATGGTGCTTGTTAGAAAGGTAAACAAGTGAAATCCTCATTTAAATCTAAAAACATTGTTTCAACTTCAAAACCTCTTGATTTGCTTGATATGGACTTGATCAGTCCATCCAAAATCTGAAGCCATGGAGGCAACTCTTACGTATTCATGATTGTGGATGATTTTTCTAGATTTACATGGACTCTCTTTTTATCTCACAAAAATGACATATTTTAAGCCTTTAAAAGACTTGCAACTGTGATTCAAAATGAAAGAGGGTGTTCCATTATTTTCATAAGAAGTGATCATGGGAAGGAATTTCAAAACAAAGACTTCACTGGTTTTTGTGAAATGCATGGTATTAGACATAATTTTTCTGTATCTAGGACACCATAATAGAATGATGTTATTGAAAGGAAAAATAGATGCTTGGGTGAAATGGCAAGGACCATGTTAAATGACAACACCCTTCTAAAGTCCTTTCGGACTGATTTAGTTAACACTATTTGCTATATAATGAATAAGGTATTCCTTAGACCTATTTTAAACAAAACACCCTATGAATTATATTTTGGAAGAAAGCCTAACATA
>JANHAO010001967.1:0-30532 GCA_026873985.1 Saraca asoca | reverse complement strand
AGATCTTGGGAAGAGCTTGAATTTGAGTTTTGCCATTGAAATTTTTGAGTTTCTCTCTCTAGATTCAAGCTCACCTCTTTCATAAAATCCCTAATTTTTTGTTTTCAGTATATGTCGTGTTCACCATTAAATCTAGGGGGTTTATGCATGGGAGGACATTCTGGTAAGAATATGAAGCTGAAATCCATTATTTTCTCCAAGCTAAAAGAGCATCAAGAGGCAAAGCTCTGATACCAACTATTAGTCTTAGAAAAATAAAAAATATGAATGATCTTGCCCTTATTCCTTTAGGAAAATTTTATACACTTTTGTTTTATATTAAACTTTAATTAAATTTAATATACAAATGATCAACAATTTGATATAATATGCAAGTAATTTGTAATTAGATATAATATGCACAGTAAAAGACTTTCTTGTTTACAAGAATAATATCAAAGTATTAGATTAACAATTAATTTGTTTGTTAATTGAAATATCAGAAAACTAAATTATAGAATTTGTTCAAAACTATATTAGATTTTATTATGATAGAAATTCATATAATAGAATTTATGCAAAACTCAGAATTATACAATAATGTAAAAATAGTAATAAAAGAATCAAGACATAGAAATTTTTAAGTGATTCAACTTGAATTGAAACTACAATTCAATTCTACTCTATTGGATCAATACTCAACCGTATGATCACTTTTATTAACTAACATAGGAATTTAATAGGGCTCTTATAAACTAGTTTTACAACAAGAATTTTCCTGGGCTCTTGTAAGACCTATCACACAAAAATTTCAACCTCGCAACTATGAAGATTTACAAGAATTCAATGCACCTTCTACCAATTGTAATCAATCTCATAATCCTAGAATGATGCAAAAGAAAGATTAACCTTTTCCTTTGTATCCAAATTCTTGAAACCTAGAAATCTAAAAAGTAAATCAAGATAGAGTAAAGAGAGATACAGTACAATACAATACAATAAATTAAGATGTGAATCTTAATTATCTAGGTAGAAATCTTCTTCAAATTACTCAAAAATTGATTGAATCATTGAAATCAAGTGAGGTATAGATGTATCAGGTCTAAGCTCAAATTTTCTCTATTTTGTCATAATAAATTATGACAACAAAAATGAGGTTTGGTCTATTTATAGTTGAGATAATCGACATTTTAAAAAACTGATTTTCAATCTTTGAATCAATTTGTAACGGTTACAACAAACTTGTAACTAATGAATCGATTTATGAATCGATTCAGCTTATGTAAAAAATTCATGTCCGAATTGATTTGATGAATCGAATCATAGTTTTTCAAAACAGATGTTAAATCGATTAAGGAATCGATTTACAAAATTTCAAATCTTTGATAAGAAATTTTTTTTTCATGAATCGATTGGTGAATCGATTCAAGTTTATTTCACAAGTTTTCCAATGATGAATTGATTTACATAGTGAAAAAATAGTTTTTTTTTTTAAAGTTCAACTTGTAAAGGAACATGTAAAAAGTTTGTTTGAAAACTTTTAATTTAAAACCCATTTTAAATGATTTATTTTACCTCAGTGTAAGTTATTTTAAAAAAATATGATTGAGTAATTTGAATAAGATCTCATTTACAAAAGATCCTATGAGATCAAATAAAAACTTAAAATTAATGTTAATCTTCTAAGCAATTTTTAACCAACTTTAAATCCTACAAAACTGATAAACACTCAAACATATAGTTAATTTATTATATTAACTAAAATTATTTTTCAATCATCAAAATTGAAGAAAATATGTAGTTAGGATTTCCTAGGCTAACAAGTATGATCTAGAAGTTCATTACCTTCTGGATGCATATATTTCAACATTTCAAGTAAAACTGTGAAACTCTTATCACTCAACCCATTCCCCACTTTCAAGTTGACAATCTCAACACAACAGATAATTATATAAATTTAGTATAATCTGGATACAAAGGCTTTTCTGTATCACTTAACAAGCTTTCAAGAATATACGACCACTTAATAAAATTATCTTGAATAACATCATACACCATATCCTCCGATCGATCATCCAAACCCACATCAATTTCATTGTTTTGGCATCCTCCCTTGCCTTGATAATTACTAGATATACTAGACAATTCATTTTCATTATGTCATATCCATCATGTATATCCTTTATTAATGCCATGAATAAATAAAGGATATTTTATTTCCTTAGTTTTCGTTCTCTTAAGACAACAACATCTTACATAAGACATCAAATTAGCTCATTACTATTTGTAGCATATATATCAACAACAAATCTAATAAACTCTTCAAGCCTATTTGCATATTCTTCACTCAACCCATCAGTAGACATTTACCTATAATCCATGACTACCTAATATAAATTTCAACAAATACACAAATCAATAATTTCATGCAAGAAATCAGTATATTAATATAGGAAATCATATATAATATAAATCCTAAAATTAAATTTTCATTTGTAAATTAACTCACAAGTTAACTAAGTTCTCGATATCCTTACGTGACAGATGTCCTAAAGGATCAAGCCATATAATAAATTAAGCATTTATCCATTACTTACGGCTCAAGAAATGGTGCAAGAACACATTGCTTCTTTTTTTAGGACTCCTGAGATGTATTATGTCTTCATGCTAAAGGTGGAGCCTACTGATGCAATTAAATATAGACATAGGAATCCATAGACATCCAATCCCTTGGTCTCATAATCATAATGTAGAAGCCTTTACAAGGAAATAAAGAAAATTGTTAACAAAACACTTTAAATTGTATAATTTAAAAAAAAATTGAACTAAAAGTTAAAGGTAAACTCACTTTTCAAAAAGTTGGACATAAGATATATTTATCTCTTCCATGGTTAAGAGTTGAAAAATGTCGTCCTTGGCTAAAAAAAAAAAATCACATTCATTACCCACAACCTTGGCATTCATATGAATTTGGATGAAAAAATTATTCGTCATATTCTTATGCACAACAAATAACTTTTTTCTTGGTTCCACAGTAAGCATCTCTTGGGGTTGAGCCATTGATTCCTTTGTCTACTTACTTTCAACCTCTCTGGCCTCTTCCCTCTTCTGCTCACTCTTTTCTTAGTGACATGCTAGATTGATATGTATAAAATTATAAAATTTAAATATTAGAAATATAGTAAAATTGGGTCTTTCAAAAAATTACTTATTAGATAGAAAATGATACCTCTGTAGCAAAAGTGATCAGGCTCTTCGATCTTGCAATGTATATCCTAATCACTTGGCTTATTGTCCCTAGTTCATCTATTTGCACCAGTAGTTTTGTAGTCTGATCCAATAGGGTGTCAACAATAACTTTTGGTTGATTGCCTGATAGTTATTGGCAATGGAGGGTGCGACTGTGGAAAACCCTCTTATATACTACTTTACAGTCCTCGAGCACTAAAGTTAGTTGACATTTGGATCTTTTTTATATAGATAAAAAATCAAATCGAAAAAATTTATAATGCTATTTTTCACAGAAAATATTAGAAACTACTTATATAATAAAGAAATTTTAAGTTTTTAGTAATAGTCATTTACCTTAGGTAGCTTTACGAATGGGTCGGGGTCTTCTGGCTAGCTGGTTGTCACACTGCTAGGTGGGGGAGAAGGGTGCATCTCTATCTTATCATTTACGACCTCGGGTTGATGAGTGGTTGCTTGCCCATCTTCTGAAGGTGGGTTACCATCTTCCAATCAAAGAGTGCTTCCATCTCAACCTTGGTCTCTTCTCTTACTTTCTGTGTCACTTAAGTAGTAATCTCTGTAATAAAATCCTCCACAAAATGTGATGATTCTCGGTGACACTTAATGATCCTCCAAAATAGGCCTTAAGACCCACTCCTCCTCTAACCCCTTAACATAGCTAGGGTGCTCTTGAATTTCCAACACAGCTATCAATATATCTATCCTTCTAGGTGGAGTAAATTCTCCTTAGGTTAATTACTGCATGAAAGAATACTGTAGCATACAATTAAGAATATTTATTAGCTTTTAACACTTATAATTACTTACAATTTTAATTACTTAAGCAATTAACACTTCCAAATTACTTACAATTTTCTCTGTAACTATCTAACTCTCTTTGATCGTATATTTACCCTTTGTGTTGACCCTTGCTCTCTTCCATAATTCATGCCAAGATATGAAAATTACTTGTGAATTAGATTGATTAAAAGTTTGTTGTTCTACAAGCTTTTCTTTCACCAAAGCTTGTTTTAACTTCATATGTCCTCCACATGACAACCTATGCTTGTACTTGTTTTTTGCTTGTCTCTCATTATTGGTTGCACTCATACCTTGTTGACAGAAAAAAAAATAGTTAATAAGTTAGTTAAATTACTCATAATAGTTGAAAAAATATATAAGGTAAGATGAATAAATTTACATGAAAGGCCTCAGACTAGAGCTGCTCCATAAAATCATTTCACACTTGTTGATCGAGGAAGTTATCTTTCTTAAGGGAATTTTTGTCATCCTTCCTTTTAATAGTGATGTCATCCCTTATCAAATAGTTCTTGAAGTTCTTCCACTGCTCCCCAAGCCTTAAGACTTTTTTTCTCCTCCCCTTATCAACATCAAAGGTGGTTTACAAAATAAGACACACACATATTATACTTGTATATAATTATTCTAAGAAGATAGTTATATATATCTTAAATGGAAATTAGAGATAAGTAATATATACCAAGACATCATGTCAAATGTTTTCCTTAATGTCCCTTGGTACTTCTTTCTGGTGCTTAATATTGATTGACATTTTGGTGTATGCCAAACTCTTATATCTGGATAACCTAGCTCCAATTGCTTGACCCTTAGCATTGAACTCAACTTTCACCTTCTCTCTTCTACTACGCATTAGGGTCATCTCCTTCATAAGTGTAGCACCCTTTATAGTTTTCTCACTATGCTGAGATGAATCCATAAGCCTTTTTAAAGGAAAAAAAATGAAAAAAATTAATCTCACAAAATAATAATTCAAGGAATATGTCATCATCTAATAATCATTCACAACTGAACTATAAAACTGTATGTCAACATAAATATAATAAGGAGGGTCTGTTCAAAATAAAACTACTAATTTAGAGGTGGAATAAGTTGAACATACAATACATATATATGTAACAAAGGAATATAATGAATATGATAAATCAGTATAATAGTACTTTCAATAATAAGGAAAGATTGTTCAAAGGTAAACTATTAATTATTGTCCATTTTAATCAAGTGGTGCAATTTTATATTGTCACATATTATATATATAAATAATATTAAATAATTTCATCAATAAACTATCTTAATGTGATGATCAAAACCATATTGTAGCAAGATTACTAATTTTGTCATGTTATGATGGTGATGTGAAGGCTATCTACTCAAATTCATGTTACAAGAATATATTGTAGAAGCATAAACAAGATAGCAAGAGGCAAATAATAGGTGTAAAGGGTAGCTAGTAGACTTTCAATTTTTTTTTCCCTTTTTCTAGTAGCCAATTAAGAACAGAGTATGACTAGTTAACCACAACCAAAAACTAACTCTTACCAACCAAGAACCACAGCCAAAAACTAATCTCTAACTCAAATTATTCTCAATAAATAAATTAAGAAACAAAAGAGGGAAAAAAAGCTAAACCTTAAACAATAAACCATCAGTAAAGTACAAAGGCAATAAAATATAAAAAAATTTGATATAACTCACTAATAAAGAAAAGAATACAGTGTAAAAAGAATGAATTTCCCTACTTCAATCAAATGGACTTGAAATATAAAGATCAAAGACAATCAAAGACAATGAAGATAAATGCAACAAGGGTTTGAAAATGATTTTAGGTAAATATCTGAGACAGAGGAAAGCAAATGAGAGTCAGGGAGAAGAACTAGCATGTTACATAAAGATGCCTGGACTTTAGACGTTGATTAATATGTAAAAATCGATATCTATTCTCATGCATCTATGTCAATCTTCATAAACAACAGACGTCTTAAAGTTTATATGCTAATTTTTTTATGAAAACTAACATATTAATTTTTAAGATATTTATAAAGTACCATCATCTTTTCATATTATACTTGTGCTGAATTTTTTTACATCAATTTTTTATGAAAGTCGATATATTAATTTTCAATATATTTATAAAAATACCACTGCCACTTCAATATTATATACCTGCATTTAATTTTTTAATTTTATTTTTTAGATGATATATTATTACATTTTTATAATTAATTTGCTCAAGGGTAATTATTTTCTTCAAAAATTTTCCAAATAAAATTTTTTAATAGTTCAATATCCTTGATATAATGGAATTGTTGATTAGAATAGAAAGAATTAAAAATGTTGTTTCTACATTATGTAATAGTGTAAAAACATTGGTTTTTGTTAAAAATTGAGTCATTTCTATTAAGAATTTTTTTAAAAAAAAAAATACTTAAACCTACTGCAAACTACATTTTTACAAAAACCTATTGCTAGCTATATTTTTACAAAAAACCAACCATCCATCCAAAGTCTTATACATTTAGATCAACAAAAATTTTAAATGCATTAAGAAACAATGATTCCAACAAACTACCAATATATGTATCAATAGAATGGAAAATGAAAGTTGAAACACCAATTGAGCAAACCTTATAAGAATATCAAAAAGAGCATTGGGACCAAATAAAATGAACAATGCTGCTAACTATTCCTTATGCGCAAACTAAGCAATATAAATTTAACATTATTGTTCACAATTGCAAGGAGTGCTTCCACGTCAAAAAAGGTTTACAAGACAATATACACACATTAAGTGCACCTATCATCCTCTTATTTAAAAGATTCATATGGCCTTTTCAAAGGGAAAAAGAAAAAAGAAGTTAATCATTCCCCACACACAAACTAAGAAACAAAAGAGAAAGATAAAGGAAAAAATAAACTATAAACCTTCAGAGTAACCTAAGGCAAAATGAAAGTCAGGAGGACATATTGACCTTTTATAATGTGTAGAAATTTTAGATGTCAATTAATATGTTAGAACCAACGTGTAATATCATATATTTAGGTCGGTTCCTAACACAAAATTGACATAGAATCTACACTCCTTCATATACTTGCATTTTTTTAAATTATTTTTATCCATCTATATCAGTTTTTAATAAAAATCTACGTCTAATCTACGTTGCTTCATATACTCAAATATAAACATGTCAAATTTATTTTAAATTATTTTGATAATTCCATGGTTTTGGTAAAATGGAAAAAATTAATGATTATTAGATAATTTACAATTGCAAAATCTTGAAAAATAGAAAATTAATTATAATATTGTTATATCAATAAATCAGTTGTACATAAATAATTTGATTAAGAATTCAATTAAAAAATTAATAAAAAATACTTATTTGAGTATAATCAAATAAGTCATGAATTATATTATAATAAAATTCTTTGAAATATAATAAAATAAGAATTTAATTGATAAATTAATAAAAAAAATTATAGTTGATTAGCCATAACTTTTAAACATAGTTTAAATCAAAATGGTATAAATTAAATAATTCTAAAAATACATCAGCTTCTTAACTCAAACCGACATCAAACATGATATTGAATTTAAAAGTCAATTTTTTAATAAGAATCGATATTGTATATTTTCGTATATTTACAAAAATACCACCATACCTATATATATTTTACTTTACCTTTCATCCAATATCTATTTAGCAATATCGTTTATACATTTTATAATAGCAAGGGTTTATATAAAAAATTTAAAATTTTTGAAGAGACTAAATGTATAAAAATATAAAAATTTTAAGTGCAACTGAAAAAAATTTTTGGTAACTTCTTGAAGTTTGGGCGCTCAACCCCAAAAAGGTTTAACCTAGGTGCAAATTCAAGAAGAATAATCATTCTTTCTTCACTACGCCACCTCCCCATGCTTCATCATAATCTAGGTACTTTGATAAAGAAATTTCTTTAGCAAGGACAAATCTCTTTAAATTTAAGACGGGTTAATATTAGTAAAAAAAAAAATATTAAGAAACCAGACAATTTTTAGGTTAAAAAAATACAAATTTATGAATATTGAAAATAATATATACTTAACTATGTAAACACAGTTAATAAAATCTGAATAAATATATTAAACATGGAATTAATTTAAACTCATTATACTAAATATACAATAAGTGAAAATTTGTAAAAAAAAAAAAAAATCTTATATTTTATTAACTGTCATTTTCATAACAATAAGAAATTCTAATTTTTGAATGAATAGAAACTTTGAATTATGCTCATTATATAGATTGCTCCTGTACCGAATTCACAGTACAAAAGAGGTGTAGGATCAAACCTTAAATATACATCTTGTCTTGCCTTTATATGTGTAAAATTTAACGTAGGATTCTACTATTTGTGCAAAAAAGACTAAAAAAATTTAGGAGTAAGAATTTCGAACTACGAGGATCAATCTTATGGTAATTTTTTTTTAGTATTAAATACAAATAAAAATTATATAATCCACTTTTGAAACTATAAAAGTATAGCTGCTCAATTTTTTTATTAATAAGAAAATTTTCTTATTTAAAAAATAATAAAATATATTTGTTACCAGAGAGACCATTTCCACAGTTGGACACGTGGAGACATTAGATAAACGGTTCAGATCATTGGAATGCAGGGCAACGTTACGTGCATGGATTGGGTTCTTAGTTTTTGTCGTTTAGTTGTGTTTAGCTCATTGACTTTCAAACGTTGTTGACTAACAGTTGCTCTGCACTGTAAACTTTGACTTTTTGACTGCTTTTGCGCCGCCCGCCCCCTGCATAAGTGAATTATCATAAACATAAATTTTATATATATATATTTATATTAAATTTTAAATTTATTTTTATGTATAATAAATTTTATAGTTATTTCATTTCAATACTATAGAAAAATAAATAATTAAAAGGAAAAGTATCCAGGACAAACAATCCAAACTTTGGTCTTTAATTCAATGAAATGACATTATATAAATAATTTATATTGGGACTAAATTTTTTTATAATATCATTTACTTACTTAAATTTATAAATAAATAATTCATATGATCTAATAAGACAAAAATATTTGTAATTATCATTAAAAATTTTAATGGTATTTACTATTTTTTTTCGAGTCAAAAAATTATTTTTTAATTTTGACACGCACTTAATCATAATGTTAAAATATATTAAAATTTTAATGTTACCTAGATTTAGAAAAATGCACTAAACGATAAACCCTATTTTGAGTTTTAGGTTTTTCTTTAGTAAGGAGTATTCTTGGATTCTCAACAACTCTGCCGTGTGAGGGACGTTAAAGAGAGTTGCAGTATGTGTATCTTTAATTTGCTTTTGTTAAAGTTTGAACCTTTATTTTTTTTTATTGGTAATTGAGAAAGTTTGAACTTTTCACAATGAAGGACGCCAACCGTACACTTAAAGGATGGGGAAATGAGATTATTCCTTCCCCTTTTCCATCCTTTTTCCGTTTCTTTTTCGCTGAAATATGAACCCTAATTTCCTTTATTCAATTCTCATTCAGATCAGACAAAAGAAAGTCTTTAATTCATCCAACAGGCTTCCAAATTGAAATAGACTTACTAAACCCAATTATCATGTCTTAAATTCTAATCCGCGAGACCGATGAAATTACTTTCATTGAATAAGTGAATTAATTGAGAGTGTTTCTTAAAACTTAGAATTGATGAAATTAGTAAAAAAAAATAATTGAATTCATGATTTTAAATTATAATTATATTATGATTAATAAAATTATAAATAAATATAAAAAGATAAGATTGTTATAAAATAAAATTATAAAATTTAACGTGTGCGCTATGATTTAAAATTATAATTGAGGATTAATCAATTCTCAATTAAAGTAATGTAAGATGAAGGCGATGGTTGTATCTATAATAAATAAAAACCATAAGTTGTGACTAAAAAAAGACGACTTAATTTGGAGTCTTTTAACTTTCTGTGAACCCAAGGAACACGTTGGGAACATTATGATGAAATGAAGTAGAAAGTTGTCAACTTTTGATGCGGAAAGCAAAACGATGTCATCTGAGCTAACTGAAATGACGTCGGAGAGCTTACGTATGTGGCGTAGTGTTCAAAGGCTTTTAATTCATATATACCCCATCAACTGCTGATTTTCCAACACATGGATTTGAATAAGAACTTTAACATAGTGACTAAGCCCATTTTGATTTGTCCGTCTGAGTGCAAAGAAAGAGAAAAAGAGCAGCCACCAGAAGAATTTCTTTCCATCCCTATTATTCTTCCAACTACCAAATGCCATTATAAAACAAGTGCTTCTCCAATTCATGTTACTTCTTTCTTTCAAAACAAAACCTTCCAATTCCACTCAGGCCTCCTTCAACTTCAACCCAGCTTCCATCATGAATGGTCACTCCTTTGATCATGAAAAGGTAACAGTTTCTTCTTATACTTTCTCAAAGAATTTCTCGACTTACATAATTGTTAGTTTCGCTTTCAGTGAAAGTTAAACCTGATACTTTAAAATAGTTGGGCTCCTGTGAAATTTGGACCTATTTTAATATAGATGCCAACAGTGAATTGGAGATATATATAGTTGTTTATTTTCTTGTTTTGCTTTCTGAGTTTAAGTGTATGTATGGTCTGAGGTTATGCTGTTGACCAAACATAATAAACTGTAGATATGACACTCCAGAATGAATTTCAAGATTAAAATAGTCGATTTTAACAAGTTACTATTGATGATAATCTTCCTTAGGTGGAAACACTTGAAGCGGAGTTACAGCAAATGAAAGAAGAGAATAATACTTTAAGACTGATGTTTGAAGTTCTGAGGAGCCAATACCAAAAGCTTAAGTCCCATCTTCAAGAAATAAAAGCAGATCAGATGGCCAGCGATTTAAGTCCCAGAAATTCAATGCCTAACTACGATACAAACAAGAGAGCAAGAATAGAGTTTCCAGTAGCAAACAAGCCATTCCAAATCTTCGTCAGAACCCACCCCAATGACGACAGTTTGGTATGTCTTTAAATTTCACAGTTTGGCTCCACACCAATTTATTTGTTGGAATTCGATCATTAAGTTCACAGATTTTTTGGAAATTTTCTTTGCGAATATATGTAGTTAGTGAAAGATGGCTATCAATGGAGGAAGTACGGGCAGAAGGTTACCAAAGACAATTCATCGCCTCGAGCTTACTTTAGGTGCTCCATGGCTCCTACCTGCCCAGTCAAAAAGAAGGTACATACAAAATATATGTACTGATTCTGCTGAAAAATTATTCAAAATTTTAATGGGCAGAATTCAATTAGGGTTCAAGAAATTGACTAAAGGTTTTATGACATGAATAATAATTAAGTTTCTGGGGAAATATTGATCAAGATATATAGCAAGATAGGGATTGTGGATGGCTGACAACTATATAATAAGTCTTGAAAACAAAATTAAACTCGCAGCCTGATTGTTTAGTAGAGCGTCGATCTTTTAGGATTTAATAGTGAGTCTGATTTCTTTGTACAAGAAATAACAGTCCATCTGTAGTCTTTGATGTCAAAAAGGAAAGAATTAGATATAGAATGTAGTTTTTTAAGATTAATTAACCAATTACTTTCCCAACGAAACAGTAAGAAGAATCTCTTATGTGTATGATTCTATTTATGCCCTCAAATGGCTATTAATGTGTATGTGTGTGACAAATATGAATGCGTTGAAGATTAAAGAATAGTCTCAAGAGACCTCTAACGCAAAGCAATTTTATTACTTAATACTATAGGTTCAAAGATGCATCCATGATAAGTCAATTCTAGTTGCTACTTATGATGGAGAACACAACCATGGTGCACTTGATGACTCATTCAGACCATCTTCATCCACACCCAAAGCTTCTCCAGTGGCTAATAATTCACCTCTTCCACCCATTATAGATGCGAAAGAAGCAATAATGAACATTGATCTTGCTCGTACTGGTTGCCTTCAAGAAGATTATAGGATACACAGACACATTACAGAAGATTTTGTACAAGTTCAAAACCAGCGTGGAAGTGGCAAAATTGAAGAGTATGTGAGTTCTCTTGTCAAAGATCCTGGTTTCACAGTAGCATTAGCTGAAGCAGTTGCAAGATCCATCACCAACCAGCCAAAGCAACAAGGTCTCAACCTCAATTTGGGTCTTCCAGAGACTTGAAGTGAATGTATTTGCCATAGTAATGCGGATCAAAGTAATCACACTCGTTTTGATTCACATAAATCTTATTTATTACACGGTTGAATTTGGATAAGTGGAATTAACTTGAATCAGACTCTATTAATGTGCAGTCAAACCAAATGAATTAAAATGAATGTGACCATAAGTACTCAAGCCACCTGTCTTAATTCAATTAGTCTTTAATAGATCAGGCAACTAGAATAGCCAAAGAATGGGGCTGTTAGAAATCAATTTGGTTTTGTAAATGATGTTAAGCGTGGAAAACCCACCATGCTCATTTTGTACTCCCATGATGTAGAATAGATATGTAGGCCTTGGTTCTTGAAAGGGTGTCTGTAACGTAGTCAATAAATCAATAAACTCCCACAACGGAAATTTATTCTTCTGTATTCAATCCATGATGCATATATATTATTGAAAGTTATAGTTTCCTTTCATTCCCTGGAAATTTATTCTTCTATACCAATCCATGAAGATGAATATATCATTGGAAGTTATAATTTCCTTTCCTCGCTTGTTAATTTCATGTTTAAAACTTGATGATATGTGTATATGATGAAAAGAGTAAGAGAAAAATAGAGAATGAAGATTCAACAGAAGCCTTAAATGAAATTTAGATTCGTTATGTAATACTTTGTACAAGGAAATGACTTGGTGTGAAAGGAATAACTCAGAGTCTGTTCATTTTATTTAATGCAGATTCTTTTGGTGAAATAATTCAATGACTTTGGATAAGCTTTTGACAAAGACATGACTTGGAAAGAAAGGAACAAACAAAGAAAAAATAAAGTATAACTCTATTCCAGCAAATTCCTTTCATATTTACAAAGTACTTGTCACTCTAGAGCACAACGTTGATTGAAAAAACTAACACATTTTAGGTGATTGAATGGTTTTCTAAGTAAAACTGCCTATAAGTGCTCTCAGTCAGAATAAATCCGCCAGTCTAAGAATGCAAATACTACACTATCTAGTCATCTGGATAACATATTATGCATCAGCATTTACATCGCCTATTACTTGGTACACAGAAACTTAGAACCGGCAGCGCAAAACTAAATTTATACTTTGTACACCAAAATTGTTGCTCAATGAACTGAACGCCATAAAAACTCCTGCTTTTCTCTTCAACATAAAATCAGATTAGGAATGAAAGGCAAGTTAATCCAGAATTCAAGATCATGTAGCATCTAGATCACAAGATAAATAGGGTTTTAGAAGGCTTACTGCTTAAAGTGAATCTCTAATCAGTAAACTCTTCCATCAAATCAGTGATTGTGTCATCATCAGTACTGGCGCTGCCAAAAGTAAATTGATTTTACACTCATTGCAAGTGCAGTTCCACCTATCCAGAAGGCAACTTTATCAACTTGAGGACAGATTGAGGCCCAAATAACATCTGATCATTTAATATTGCCATTCTTGACAGGGCTCCGTATCATATGTTCAGACTCCTTATTAGTAGCAAGTTTCAATTTTTCGTTCTCAGCCGCTTCCTTCTCTGCTTTCTTCCTTTCAAATTCAAGCTGCTTGCGATTTTCTTCTTGTGCTCGGACAAACATCCTCACAAAGTTAAGCAGAGTAGACACAACTACAGGAGAAAAAAATTCCCACCAAGGTTGCTACGGTGAGTTTCCACAATGCTATAGGTGGGAATGTAAAAATTATTTTCTAGTTTACATTGTCTCAGCTATTCTGGTTTCCCTGGGTTGCTTTGAACATTCTTAGGGAGAATTTATAATAGATATACCAATCACAATCACATTGAAAGAGCATGCAGGATGAGGTTGACCAAAAAAAGGGGGGAATATATTCTCTAACAGCAGATATGCATAAGATGTTCACATGAAGAATGAAAAGCTGATGGATGGTTAATCAAGAAAATGAATCAGTTCTAGTGTCCCTGTTCTCTTTCACATCATTTTTCTACTTAAGCAACTTGATGATGAAGACTAATTAAAAAAGTTATGTTAAGATTACCTTGCTCAAACGGACACCGTGCAGGATCTTCGCCAAAGTATAGAGCCAATGCATCTGCATTTCTTCCCTGGTATATCAACCAAGATATATATCATTTTTATGTTTCATCATGTTGACATAAAAGCATTGTTTAAAGGAAACAACTGAACCCATACCACATTGGAATAAAGTTGAGCCAAAGACCTCACTTCAGCTTCACCATCACAAAGAAATTCCTTTAAAATCTGAACATTACCCAGTGTAACACAACATATTACTGATTAACGATATATCTAAACATTTAAAACATCAATAAAATTTAAATGCCAAGAATATTATAATAAAAAGAAAAAAATTTCAAGGCAGTTGTTCAACACTGCTTAGAGTCCATTCTTTTCATAATAAAAGATCACAGCCTCTTCAAATGGAATGAGATGAAGCAGAACAAGATCCCCCACAGCCTAAAAGCAGTAGCAGGAGATATGTAGTGATGGTACTATGTCCACTATCAATGTGCTCTCTAGAGGATAAAAACCTCTGACTGGTATCTAAAGGTCATAATAATTTAAAGCCAACTTTGTAAATAAAACACTATGTTATCAAGCACTTAAACTTATCTACTTTAAGACTCAAATTATATGTTTTCTGAGTCCAACAGATAGTGCAACCCAGTAATATTTCTTGCTTCCCAGAAATCTACCTTCATTGTGCAGTGAGCTCAACCTATAATTAATAAAGCAATCATATTCTCTACGTTGCACTTTCAGTACCTCAGCCCACTGTAGTTAATTTAAGCCTTTAGGATCTTTCAAGTCAAGCTACTTTCTCTGGAAAAGTAAGAGAAGATTCTATCTCTTCATTTACTGGCCATCATTTCAAAACAAATTGTAGACATATCTCTTATGACCTGAGAAGCTCAAACCAAGTTTCTATAATAGTACATTGATCTGAACTTGAAAATCAGAAATTTGAGGTAGATAGATCTAAATGCAGCATTAAGATGACCAGCAATATGTTGTACCTTGCAGAAATTTTCTGACACAATCCCGTCATTCTCTGATGCAGTCAATTCCTGAACTACTTTCTCCAACCCTTTACTAATGGCTTGCATTTCCTCTGCCAAATATTTTAATTGAATCTGCATGGCATACTCGCTTATAGCACAGTAAACACTGCATGATTAAGAACTCAAACCAGCTGGCATAAGTGGAATAGATTAATATACCTTGGTTGCGCTCTCCAAACTCACTAGGTCTTTGGGAAAATCTAGAAGTTCCGGAAGCTTTTCGGCAAGCACCTAGAATTTGTCAATCATTGAAACAAGTACCAGAAAAATTATACAAAAAATTTCACTAACTGCATGTCCATTTTAAATTTGTGACAACTATAAAATACTTCAGTCAAAGGTGTTTGCCAGAAGTTTGACAGTTTGTTAATGCAACAAAATGCATTGGTTTTTAACTATTCATTGACTACATCTCCATGATTCTTCAACAGATACTTCTGAAGCAACAAATTAATTATAATAACTAAAAAGCAACACAAGTCAGAATGTGAATAATGATAAACTATATTCATAGAGCAAGCTTATCATTTTACTTTGTTTTTCTCAAATCTTTTATAGAAATGAATGCAAAAAGCAACATATACGTAAATACTACTACTTCAAAGTTCAAAGTGTCCCTAGAGTTGAGCTTTACAAAAGCATAAAGGAAAAAATTCAAAAAGCCACCTTCAGCTTTAGGGTGGTTGGATTTTGCTCCTACCAATGAAACTTAAAATTAAACCTTTAAACTATACAAAACCTTAGAATCAACAGTTATCATCCACTTAATTAAGTTAAGTGATTTTTCATGAACTTTTTAAACAAGTATTACAATATCATTAGATGTTGATTTGTCTCATCATTTTTTCTACATAATTTCTATGTTATATAACTAATTGAAATTAAATTAGATATATGAAATTTTAATTAAATATGTGCAAATGAATTTGGAATTATGTGAGAAAAAAAATACTTGTAATACCAACATACAATAATATTGTAATACTTGTTTAAAAAGTGCATAAAAAAATATCGAGTAATTAATAGTTAATTAAGTAGATGATAGGTGCTAATCCAAGGTTTTCTGTAGTTTCAAGCTTTAATTTCAAGTTTTCAAAGTTGATGGGAATAAAATCCAACCACTCTATAGTTGAAGGGGTTTTTCGCATTTTCCCCAAGTATAAACTTCTGTAGCTTTTATTACTAGTACCTCAAACAGGACTTAGGGAATAATTTGGTACCACCAGGGCCGACTTTTATAAGATAAATGAAGGTGTTCTTCAGGGAAAAAAGTAGAAATAAAAACATACTCTTGGAACATACACAGGATAAAATTGCTGTCCTTAAACAATTTGTATGTGACAATTTACAATATTAAGAAAATGTTTACCTTACAAAGATAATGCATGAGAGTCATCTTGTTGTTCCTAGCTCGTGTATCGGTGAGCTTAAGGAGGCTATCCAACCGAAAACCAATAGCAGAACCTACAGTGATCTCATAAATTAGCTTGTAGAAGAGCAATTAAGGGGACAATAAAATCATATTCTTTTCCAAGAAAAATTTAGTTAATGAAGACCCAAAAGGCCAAAAGTAGATAGCAGACACTGACAAGAAAATACAGATATGCCATATGCCTTTAGAGTAACTGAAAAGTCTATATTAGATTATAAAATTAATAATTTATTTATCCATATGCATGGCTTCCCGCAGGTGAATGCATAACTTCAACTCACCTCTTGCAGTTCCATGGTTCAGAGCATTACCCAGAGAAAGAATGGTCTGCATGATTCTTTTCAACTTGACTGAATTCCTGATCTGATATGCATAATAATAAAAGCATAAGAGATGAAATGCTTATTAATACCTTGAGTTAACCACCACAGGATATGTTGAAGAAGAAAAGAAAACGAAGTAGGACTTGCCTCTTCAGATGCAGAATTTACAATATTCAAGTCTCTCCTAAGCTCAGAAGCCTACACAAAAATTATATGGTAAAGTGAACTAGAGCAGCTAATTTCTAGTAACTCAAACAGCATAAACATTTCATAAGCAACAAAAATGTATGGTTGTCATCTGACCTGGGAGTGGAATTGTATCTTGAAAGAAAAAACTCTTAGCTTGTTTTCCACTCTAGGCACATTCATCAATTCTAAGAAGAACTGTCACGAAGTGCAAAAGTAAAATTGGAAGAAAATAGATTGAAAAAAAGAATAAGGCAGTCATTAAGGTGATTTCTGAAAACCATAAATGGCAACCATGACCTCCAACTTTTGAGCCTCAAAAATTAATGGCTGTCTAAAGTATGAACAATAGAATTATAATGTAAGCCTGTAAGGAAATAAATTGACAAATCTACAACATATTAATCAACTTATAAAATTTGTATGGTAGCAAAAATGCCAGTCACATTGCCCCAAAAATCTCTTCAAGAAAGGGGAAAGAGAACAGTAAACAGAAACATTATACATCCAAATACCTGTTCACACTTGCCCAAGTTTTCCTTGTCCCCATTATAGCCCTGCACATGAAGTATGACTATAGCTTAAATAAACATTGAACGTTGCAAAGACATTGATGCTCTCCCTTTAATATTTGGTTCTATTGAAGAGAAAAGTTATGTACCTTGAGTAGTTCCATCTCTTCTTTGGTTGGACTGAACTTTATGAGGTTCTCAACCTGATCAATATCTAATGCCGAATTGTCCAATGCAAGCACAGAGCACTTAAAGACAATAGCATGGAGCATGTGAGAGAAACAATCAAATCCTCCAGGGGCCAAGCTTAGGCTAAACATTCAACTATGAATTGAACATAAACTTAGGCCAACTATCCGCCAGCATGAGAATGAGCTTAATTATAGGTCAAGAATTACTCAGTTCAAAAAATTGCCACAGGAAATATATCCAGAGCATCCTTTCAGTTACCATGTATATATAAAAAAGTTACTAGTTAGACTACTTTAAATTAATGACCATCAATAAACTTTCTCAGGTACCTAAATTATATTGAAGTTCATAATGGCAACAACAACAACCAACCCTTATCCCATTAGATGGGGTTGGCTAAATGGATCAAATTTCCTAATAGCATGTCCTTGAAAGTGAAACTAAAATTGTATCTCACCATTAAATCAGGCAAGGGGATTTTGACTTTTGAAAGCATGATCTCACAGTTATATGCCCGCCTCAGCTCAATCTGCAATATAACATGAAACTTTAAGCATTAGATCAAGTTTGACAGAAGAACCTAGGCGTCAATTAAAGGTATCATGCATAAAGGCCAGAGGACTAAATAAAACTAATATGAAATCCATTTATGAAACAACAAGAGCAAGAAATAGGCAAAGCAGAACCATTTTGCTAGTGAAGCAAAATTCACTATTTCTTCTTACAATGAAAAGTAAACATTGATATCTGGGGTAATCAGATTGAACAGCTACGCTTGCAAAGATACACAGTGCATTACCAGTTGAACTTTGTCATTTTTAGGGCCAGAGGCACTCCGATTTGATTTTCCCTTGCTTTCACGATCAGAATTTGGAGTAGCAGCAGAGAAAAGACTCTCAAGTTCTGACATGTCAAACTCAGGAGCCCTTGAACCAAAAGTTATAAAAACATAATAAAATAATAATCAGAAATTCACATTATCTCATAATCCTTCTGTTAGAACTAAAGTTGGAAAAGCCTAGACATAAGACTTGTACTTCGAAGCTTCTTCAGGTTTTTGTGTCTCAGCCCATAAGCTTCCTTGCATGGCCCTTGTTAACTTTAACCAATGGTAAGGTTTAAGATTGCTCCTTCTTGACTGAACCTGACCCTTTGGACCAGCTCGCAACAGGCCACGTCCCTTGGCACCAAAAGGAACACCTGAAGGTGGTCCAGGGACTGATGCCGCTCCAGGAGCTGAAGGTGGTCCAGGAACTGGAGGTACATTTCCATTACCAGCACTACCGGCTTTTGGCAATCCATTGACAGAAGGAGGAGGAGGTACAGGTGGAACAGGAGCAGTATTAGAAGGAGCTGGTGGCAGTGGCACTGATGATGTAGAAGTAGGAGCAGATGCAATGCCAGAATGTCCAGGAGGTGGGGGCGGACAAGGTGGGGAAGGAGCTTTCGAAAATGAGATTTGACCTGTTGAAGATGGAGGTAAAGGTGGGGGAGGGGGAGTTCTAATTGAACTTTTGACAGTAGAACATGGAGATATTCCAGGAAAAGGTGAGGGTGGCAGAGGAGCTGGAGGTGGGGGAGGAGAAGCTGAAACTGAGCTATTAAAGGCCAACGATGGAGGAGGAAGAGGAGGAGGAGGAGGAGTGGATGAGAAAGAGCTCTTGGTAGCCTCATGAAAAGAAGAGGGTAGTGGTGGGGGAGGAGGTGGTTGAGGAAGATCAGCAGCAGAAGTAGGAGCTACAAGGGACCCGGTCTTCTCCACAGCAATAGAATCATCCACTGAAGATTTCAATGATAAAGGCGGTATCAAGGCTGGTGATGATGCCAGAGGAACATGAGTAGAACTAGGTTCTAGAGATTTTGGCATCGCTGAAACTAAGGGAGACACTGTTACTGCATGAGTGACATCTTTATTTGTATCCATAGCTGCATGATCCTGAACATTTGAAGATGAGGGAGACCAAGTAGAAGGAGGGGACATTGTCACTGCATGAGTAACTTGTTTCTCCGTATGCATTGCCATATGATCCTCCACCTTTGGAACTGAAGGAGACATTGTCACTTCATGAGTAATTTCTTTCTTGGTGGCCATTGCCACATGATCCAGCACATCTGAAACTGGAGGAGACAAAGAAGAAGGAGGATGGGACACTATTGCTGCCAAAGCCACTTTATTCTTGGTATACATTTCCTCATGATCTTGAGGCTTTGATGTTGAAGGAGACAACGTAGGAGGAGGAGACACTGTCATTCTATGAGTGACTTCTTTCTTGTTATCCATTGCCACATGATCCAGTAACTTGGAAACTGAAGAGGGCAAAGTAGAAGAAGAAGGAGACACTGCATGAGCAACTTCTTTCTTGGTTTCCATTGCCGCAGGATCCTGCCCTTGTGAAACTGAAGGAGACAAAATAGAAGACAGCGGAGACATTGTCACTGCATGAATGACTTCTTTCTTGGCATCCATTGCTGCATGATCCTGCACCATTGAAACTGAAGGAGGCAAAGTAGAAGAAGATACTGTTGCTGCATTAGTGCCTTCTTTCTTAATATCCAATGTTGCATGATCCTGCACTGTTGAAACTGAAGAAGGCAAAGTAGAAGGAGAAGCTGTTGCCGCATTAGTGTCTTCTTTCTTAATATCCAATGTTGCATGATCCTGCACAGTTGAAACTGAAGGAGACAATGTCACAGCATGAAGGACATCTTTCTTAGTATCCATTGTTGCATGATCCTGCATATTTGAAATTGGACAAGACAAAGTAGAATGAGTTTCTGTTAATGCATTATTGTTATCTTTCTTGATATCCGAAATTGCACAATCCTGCATCTTTGAAACTGAAGGAGACACTGTCACTGCATGAATGACTTCTTTCTTGGTATCCATTGCTGCATGATCCTGCACTATTGAAACTGAAGGAGGCAAAGTAGAAGGAGACAATGTTGCTGCATTAGTGTCTTCTTTCTTAATATCCAATGTTGCATGATCCTGCATCATTGAAACTGAAGGACACAATGTCACACCATGAAGAACTTCTGTCTTAGTATCAATTGCTGCATGATCCTGCACATTTGAAACTGGACGAGGCAAAGACTCTGTTACTGCATTAGTGTCTTCTTTCTTGATATCCAAAGTAGCACGATTATGCACTGTTGAAACTGAAGGAGAGACTATCACTGCATGGGTGACTTCTTTCTTGGTATCCATAGATACATGATCCTGCATGGTTGAAACCAAATGAGACAAAGCAGAAGAAAATGAAGAAGAAGGAGGAGGAGGAAGAGCAGGAGACACTGTCACTGCATGAATGACTTCTTTCTCGTCTTCTGTTGTCACATGATACTGTACCATTGAAACTGAAGGAGATGAAGTAGAATGGGGAGACATTGTCTCTACATAAGGGACTTCATCCTTGCTATCTACTACCACGTGATCCTGCAGAGTTGAAACTGAAGGAGGATAAATTGTCATTTCCTCAGTAACTCCTTTCCTAAATTCCACTGCCATGTGATCCTGCACCTTTGAAACTGAAGGAGAAAAAGTAGAAGGAGGAGCAGACATTGTCACTGCATGAGTGACTTCTTTCTCGCTACCCACTGCAGCAGGGTCCTGCACCTTTGAAACTGAAGGAGGCAAAGTAGAAGGAGACATTGTGACTGCATGAGTGACTTCTTTCTTGGTATCAATTGCTGCATGATCCTGCACCTTTGAATTTGAAGGAGGCAAAGTAGAAGGAGACTTTGTCACTGCATGAGTGACTTCTTTCTTGGTATCAATTGTTGCATGATGCTGCACCTTTGAATTTGAAGGAGACAAAGTAGAAGGAGACACTGTCATTGCATGATTGACTTCTTCCTTGGTATCCATTACTGTGTGATCCTCCATATTTGAAAGTGAAGGAGACAAAGTAGAAGAACTAGGAGACACTGTTGCAGGAGTGACCTCTTCCATGGGTTCCATTGCCACGTGATCCTGCAACAAAGCTGTTATTCCAAGGGTTGATGGTGCACTATGATATCTTGAGATACTTAAAGGTGAACCTTGCAAGGAACTATAGTAAGAAACTGGACCAGATCGAGAAGCTTGACGCACCCGCTGAGATATGATTTTAGATTGGGTAGGCAACTGAAGAGAAACCTGCAACTCTTGAGGTTCAATCTTCTTTTGAATCGATTTTTTATTATTCAACGGTTCAGATAAGGGAATTAACTGTTTCTTTTGAGCTGTAGATGCCAGACTCTTATCATCATTTTCTGACAATACCTTTGATTCTAATAAATCAATCTGCTTTTCTACAAAATTTGCACCCATTGATGGTTCAATCAAGTGAACAGATTCTTTCCCTTGAGGCATAGATATATGACATTCGGTACCATTTTCCAACAATGACTTTGACTGTAATGATTCAGTCTTCTTTTCAGTAGAATTTGAATCTGCTGACTGTCCAAATGAGGCTATTAATTGTTTCCCCTGATATACAGATGGGGGAATCTTGATGTTATTTTCTGCTGATGCCTCTGATTCTAATGGTTCTATCTTCTTTTCTTGAGAAGCATCAACAGATTCTTCAATTGTAGATATAGGTAGTTTCTCCTCATCTCTGGACGTCTGACTCTTGAGACCCTCTTCTAACAGTGATTTTTGTTCTACTTTCAATTTTCCAGACAATGACTCCTTTAGCAAGTTGCTTGCTGCAGCAGAAACCCCACCACTGTCTAATCTTTCCAGAATATTTGATGCTGTGATCTGCTGGAGCACATTCACCACCTCTGTCTTTGAATCTAACCAGTCGACACTGCTGAATATTTCTTGAACCTTAGCAAATGCTTCAACAGGGAGGCCATCTTTCTCTTCAATATGAGGTAACTCAATTGAAATAGCAGAAGACGCAGCATCCATATCTGAGAAAAGAACCTTCATCCACAAATACAACATATAATGCATAAAAATCTAGTTAACGCTACGACAATCGTAATCAATAAGAAGAGGATACAGAGATAAATACCTCCACTCTAAAATCTTTAGGGAACCGATCTTTATCATTCCATGATATGTCAATTTCATCACGGTTATGCATCAAAATATTTGATCTTATGAATGCTGTATTAAACATGACTCGAAACATAATTTGTTCTTGCTCTAAATCACTATCCAGACTAATACATTCAAGAACAACATCGCCTTGAACATGACAATGGATGTCAATCTTGACCAGTTCACAATCTGTCTGCAACAGATAAGAAACTAAAATTATTTTATTTATGAAAATGAAGGTAAATCGAATAGATATAAGAGTGAAGGGAAAACAATAAATCTGCATTTGAAATCCTGTTTGGCATGGATCCAAATATAGCTAAATGAAGAAACAAGTATGCTTCTTTTTGCTTCTAACTTGGTTAGTTAGTGCCAACTGATCATGGCCAGTGTGGTATGAAGCAGAAATAAACTATCCAGTTTACAGTCATATTTAACATGATTTCAAGTAGACTCTCACCAATTTTATTTGTGAAAAGTAAAAGAACATCATTACATCATCTAGAGCAGATATGAACAACCATTCAGAGAAACTATACATCTGAAACCACAAAAGCAAATTTCATCATGAATTGTCATTAAAATTTTGACATAATTTGTAGTCCTAGTTAGATTGGCAACCCATAACCCAAAAAAACAAAGAAAGAAAGAAAAAGGAAAGGCAAGATGAATTCACTGTCTCAATTTAAAATGAATCAAAATTAAGTTTGCAGTAATTTAAATTTAGAGTAAAAACCAAAAGAATTTGAGTGCTACCTGCTTGTAATAGCGAACAGGTTTACTCCTTTTTGGCGTTGAAAAAAGAACTTTGGGAGTCCGATTAGCAGCCATTAAAGGGTCCAGCCCATGTACCCTAAATATAGGACGGCAACCACCCTCTCCATCCATATTAGGAATTAATCTTATGATAACACAATCCAATGTAAGTGCCCTATCTAGAGGAGGCCATTCAGAGCCAACATTCCTTCTTGTTATATACTGAAGATACCTCAATTGTGAAGGTAATGGATTCAATGGCGACATCAAATGCAGAAGTTCCCGAGGTGCTTGCTTGTATATCATGTCTAAAGTTTTCTGCTCCCCAGTATACTGCTTCCTATAAATCAAGAGTGCAGCCAGCATGAATGCTAAAACTGGCCACCCACCTGTTTCACAATGCATTAATAGAATATTTTGTTGCCCAAGTTGAAGCCAGCTTTCACTTGATCTCAAGAAGTGGTGGATCGTCTCCATGCTAAGTAATGGGCAACCTTCATAGTGTCGAGGATAGTTTATTACAGTCATATCGTACTCAGACAAAACGCTAGCAATCTGGCTTTGATGATCTCCTTCACGGAAGTCAAATACCATATATGACCCATCAGGAAAGTGATCATGAAGTTGTCCAATAATTCCCCCAATATACACTTTATAGTTATCTCCTTCCAAAGCATCGGTGGTAAAGCAGTAATCAAATACTACACATTCACAAACAGAATAATCACAACCACATAAACAGGATGTAAAGTTAATTCTTTCTAAAAAATGGAAACCTACATAGTAAGATGACATGACACATATGTCAATAAATTTGCAACATGAAAATAGAAACACTCAAAATCAGAGAGATTATGAAGTCATTAAGAAATATGGTCAATATTTCATAAGTTACTGAAAATTTTTGCAAAACAGAAAAATTAATAGCCAATTTGGGAAAATTAGCTCAAACTCCCTTGTCAAATAGAAAAATGAAAAAAAATTTATAGGCTCTGCAGTTGGAATTTTTGGGAAATAATATTGGATATCCTTCTTTTCAAATCACTACACTGCTTGTTTAACTTTGACATATTCAATTGAACTTTACATGTTGGAAAGAAAAGGGGGACATGGGGGAGAGAAGACATTCTCTGCTGACGATGTTGACAAAGGAAGCACCCATAAAATTGAAACAAACTTGACTACTCAGAGCATCAGCTTCGTGGAACACATTCCGCTGTAATAGTGCATAAACATGGATATTCTCCCCAATAATTTGGTTGGCCTCTCCCACAAGCAGTGTGTCTCTTATAGACAAAACATCCATCCAGTTATAAGCAAGATGCCAGTAGCCTATGGAACTACAGGCAATTACACTGTACTATCTGCAAATTTTACTCGGCAAGTATTGAAAACTCATCTAATTCCTATTATCTACACATAACCCAACCCGTCAATATAAATAATGCATACAGATGAAACGTTTATTGTTAACATTCCTCTAAGGACCAATGTATCTGCAAAAACAGCCAATAGAAAACGTACCATAAACCCTTTCAGTGATTTCTAGGAGCCCGTCTGGTGGTTTCCTATAAAAGAACTTGCGGAACAAAGCCATTGTTATGAAGATCCAAGAGTATCACCCTCGAGACGAGACCAATAAGCCTATCAACGCCCCAATTCAACCCACATTGCATCCTTGCTCAAACTGAAAGCAACTCATTCTTACACACGGATCACATAAACCCCACCGAAAATAGGAATTGATCACAATCATGAGAAATAGAACGGAGTGTGAATTCAGGAACCAAAGGCATGAATTTTGCTGGGCCTTTAAGGAACACTTTCTGGGCAATGCCCTTGTCTTCACATGCACTTTATCTGTTCGACGCAATGAGAAAGAGAAACTTAGCTTTCAATCAAGCAGAGATAAACAGCTATATGGAAGAGTTGTGGAGCTTGTGGCTTAGGGAGAGAGTTGGGATATTGATACGTTGTATTAAACGGAAGATTAGTTAGATATGGCGGTCGTTGGAAGAGCAATAACGGACCAAGGATCTGAGGTTGTCTCTCTCTAACTCAGACTCTGTCTGTTTTTCTCTCTCTCTGTCCGTATCTTTGTTTGACGAGAAAGAATGACCAGATTGAGATTGGCAACGACAATGATTGAGGCTCTGTTTCTCAGTTTTTGTTAGCATAAGATCTCTGCTTTATGTTGCCATCACGTGCATAATCATAATATAAAACATATGGTCAAATCATATTCTTTCTTATTCCTTTGTCATATTTTAACGAAAGAAAATATTGATTTGGTTCTAGATTCCCCTCTTTATCCTTCAAATTTTGGTTAGTATAAATTCAAAACATACTATCTAGTAATTATGAAAATGATTTTTATATCATGTTCCTGCATGTAGTTGTGTATTTAGTTTTTAATAATGTAAAGGATAAATTATTATTTATTTTATAATTTAAAAAGTGATGACATATATATCAAATTTTAAGTCACGAATGTACCATGTAAAAAAGTTCAAACCAAAGTAATTCATAATATTTCCAATAAAATACACATGTGACTTATCTTTGATGTTTTACCTTGCAAATTTTAAAATGGGCAGCCCCGTTAAAGGGTATATCATATAGACTTCAAAGGTAAACACAAATTGTAAATAAATTTGTAAATATCATTAATGATATATTGACATATGATATTATTTTAAGATTTTTCTCTTTTAATGTGTTGGATTTAAGTCAAAATATTATGTATATGTTAATTAATTTATTATTTTTACTATCACAAAAAAAAAATTAAGGTTATATTTGAAGTTTATCGTAATTATTATCTAATCTAAAGTTATTTTATATTATCATTATCCTTATCAATTTAGAGTTTTTAGTTTAGTAATTATTTTGTATTTAATTTTCTCTGTAAATCATTTTTTTATAACAACAATAATAAGTCACTAAATATATATATATATATGCAATTTTCTAAATTTGAATCTAAGATATTAAAAAAAAAATTAAATACAACATTAGGTATTACTACTCCACTAAAGATATCAACATAAATTAAGTATGTATTATGCATACAAAAGTTATTTTGCACATCTCTAATAAAAGGTAATTGTTTACTATTGGATAATTATGTATTTACATTGTGAATGTATTAAAATGAAATCATTTTTGTGTTTAAATTTGATTTTTAAAAGTGATGCATCATATAAAAAGGTAAAAGTAATTATAAATTTTTATTAACAGCCAAAGAATTTTAATGATTTTCTTTAAGATATGTTAAGATATGAATCAATAATAATAGAAAATTCGTTTACACTATTAGTAATTTTAAATTAAATCATTTTCTTTTTATACTTGATTTTATGTAGGAGTGTTTGCACCACTTCCTATATCAAATGATATGGACAAAGGTAGATATGAGTCAAGCTATGGACTAACTCTCTTTGATTTGAATGATTTTGATTCGATTTGAATTAAACTCATGAATTTTTTGACTTAATAGTTTGTTTAATTTAATTAAATGAATCCAAAATCTCAAATAAGTAAATTTGAATCAAAATGAATTAAGTTAGTTTGTATTATAAATTTATTAGTTAAACTCATTTAGTTTAAAATTATAGAAAATTTGTTATTCAAACTTATTTAAATGCATTATATAATATATATTATATTTAATCTCATAATTTATTTTATAAATATTATTAAGATATACTTATAAATATAATTAATTTACTGAATTCATTCATGAATCAAGTGATTCAAACTAATTATAAATCAAATTTAATTCAGTTAGCAAATAAGTTAATCTTTCAAATTCTGATTTAAATCATTAGATCCATGAATCCAACTCATTATGTCGAACTTCGAGATCACAAATGATACCAGTTAGCTCAATTTGTATCCAGCATTAGGTGCGACCGAAAATATAAATGCAGGAAAATAGAGCCAACGACATCTTTTGAGTAAATTGACATATTGGGATGTTGAATTGCCTTGCAAATTGTCTGGGCCACAATTTGATGGGTTTGCAGGTATGCACCCATTGTCTTAAATTTCGGGCCTAATGATTTTAAGCCCAATAAATCTGCGGGCCGCTCAAGTTCACGAACATAAAACACTCTGTTTGTCTGTATTCTTCCTCCCTTTTAAATTTGGTTTTGTCTCACTTTGCAAGCGATTTTCACCGTTTACGGAGCAATATCTACATTTTGTATAGATATTTTAGGGTGCGCTTGGTTTCAGAAAATGTTTTCTATTTTTATTTCTTGTTTTCATTTCTTGAAAATGATTTTCATTTTCAGAATTTTAAATTTTAAAAAGTATGTTTGGTTTGATTATTGTTTTCTATTTTTAAAAAATAAAAATAATGAAAACATGTTTGGTTTATCTATTTTCAATTAACTAAAAATTTTAAAAAATTACAATAGTACCACCGCGTTTTCAACTTTTGAAAATAAAAATGATGAAAACAACTTTTTTCCATTTTTAATTTTCAGTCCATTTTAGAAAATATTTTCAAGAAACATTTTCAACAAAATCAAACCAAACATATTTCTAACCTTATTTCCTGTTTTCATTGAAAACGAAAACAAGAAACACTTAAACCAAACGCACCCTTAACTTTTCATTCGTTGTTGTTCAACTTTTTAGAACTCTTTTGCTTCACTTTGCATATTCTATTATAGGAATTTTGTATTGGTGGCAACCTACTTCAACTTGTTTAATTATCATTTTCAACTTTCATTTGAGTCTCATTGTACCACTAAGTGTACCAACGAAAAAATATATTCTAATTTATAATGTCTGAATATTTGATACTTTAAACTAGACATGTAAATAAATTGAATCAAATCTTAACATTTTCGGGGTCATTTATTTAATAAATGAATGAGCTCAATCTTAATCCGTTTAATGAGTGAAAACCTATAATTGATTTCAAGTTCAAATGAGTCGAGCTTAACTCATTTATTTTATTTATTTTTTTAAAAATTAAATAAATTTAATTACGATATAAATAATCTTTATTCATAATTACAAAAGAATTTATATTTTCAATTCTTTACATTTTAAATTTTTATTCAAAAATAAGTTATCATTTTATGTTGATTTAAATATAATTTTGATCTCCTTAAGATACAAATTAATTATATTTAGTCATTTTTAAATATAATATTCTATTTTAATCTATTTAATATATAAATTGGATCACATTAAGTCTATTTTGATGTTAATCAAATTGATTAAAAATTCTAATTGGCATATAAAACTCCAATAAAACGTTAAGTTAGTAATTATTGGGAGAGAAATTAGTTACCTTTGATGTTAATAACCAAACTTAAGTGTTTTCTTGCCTTAAATGAGTCATGTGGTTTGCACGCTTTCTAACTTAATAAAGCTAGTTTCAGTAATTTTCT
Source organism: Saraca asoca (assembly GCA_026873985.1). Classification (NCBI taxonomy): domain Eukaryota; kingdom Viridiplantae; phylum Streptophyta; class Magnoliopsida; order Fabales; family Fabaceae; genus Saraca; species Saraca asoca. The sequence goes on along the minus strand of JANHAO010001967.1, from coordinate 1,419 downwards.
TTCATATAATTTATTGACTTGGGGTTCTGTTGAAGATCTGTATGTCAACTAAGATTTTTTAACTTAAATTTGACAATAGTTATCAATTTGAACCTAATTTAGTTCAATTGTATATTAAGATTATCAAAATAAAATATTTTATTTAAGAGAGAACAATTGCAATAAATTTGTATATTAGAAGAACTAGTATTGTAATTAAGCCTTTTATCTTTAGATTTTTATTATTAAATCTATGCAAACTGTGAAATTGTTTAACAAGTCATTTTACTCAAAAGAAATTGATCTTAAATATTTAAAAGAGATGACTAAATAAAAAAAAATAAAGATAATACTTATAATTATAGTATAATATATAATAATAATTATTTGATATTAAATATTTTTGTACCAAGATGTTATATATATAAAATAATATATATAATTACTATTTTTAAACGAACTGTTCGTGAATTAAATGAATCGAACTTTAAGATTCTCAAACTCAACTCGTTTATTAATCAACCGTAATTTTATGTTTAAACTAGTTTGTTTATTAATTGAACCAAGTTGAGCTAAGCCCTTATACGAACCAAACTTGAATAGCTCACAAATAGTTCATTCCGTTTGCATCCCTACCTTAAACCTTGTATGTAGCTAAACATTTTTTACAAAGAAAAAAAGAAATTACTTCCCTTATTTTAAGTTTTGTTTTTAACACATCTATGACAAGAATATTAAAAACAAGATCTCCTATTAATCTAAGTTTAATTACATTTTTATCTCCTAAAATGAAAATTGGGTGCATTAGTCTACCTTAAAAGCAAAATTTTAGTTTAATCATACTAAAATAGAAAATTGATCAAATCAAATCCATTTGGCTAATTCTAATCTAATGCTAGACGAAAAAAGTGTACTTGGCAGTTCGTAATTCACATTGGTATTCATGTTGGCTCTAAAAAAGGAAAATAATTTAGGTTCTATTGACATCTCACTACATTGTGCATATCACATGATCCATTTCAATCTCAAATTTGACTAAAATTTTAATTATTTTTTGTCATGACCAGACCAGGGGTCCGTGACCGGTGTAGAAGGTTATCCGAAGGAAACCTCCTACAATCCTAACTATGCATACTATTCCATAACTACATTACTATTTATGCCAAAAATCTGGCAAAGTTTCCCCTATAATCTGGATGCCCAGGCTCAAGGCCTTAATACAATACAAGGGCCACACGCCCATTAGAACCTGTATAACACATAGACAAATAAACAGTGGCCCAGTCTTGATAACAATAAATTACTAGGCAGTTAGGACTCAATCACTAACATAATACAATATACATTCTTATCTGAACAATCAAGTACAATATCATTTATACAGAGCATCTATATACAATTAATATTTCTACTTAATAGCCAAACCACAATAACAAGTTA
>JANHAO010001966.1:0-30775 GCA_026873985.1 Saraca asoca | reverse complement strand
TCTACATCAGAAAGCTCTGAATACAAAGCAAGGTGAAATACACTGTAAAATCCTAAAGTACAAGCTAGTTGAGGAGCAAAAGAAGTCCCTACTAAAAGAAGAAGAAAAGAAAGCAAAAGAAAAAGAGAAGAGGAAATGGAAGCCCGCCGTGGATGGCCGCGTTTTGAGAGCAGAACGCCATTCATTTTTCCTTCAAATGCGCAATCGGCGATAGTGCTGCATCCTTAATACCTTTGACCACCTGCTCCTCCTAAAGAAATCTGACCAGGAAGCCTTAGGAGCTTGGCCGACTGAACAATTGCCTCATAGCGGAATCAAGAGGACATAATCTGAGATCCATAAAAGATCCTTCCACGTTACCGGGGAAAATGATTCTTTCGAATCATATATGCAGCAGATCATACACACCTCCAGGAAGGGCCAAAATTTTAGTGGCGCTTATCAAGGTATTCCATAATTTGTTTTGAGCAATGAGGCCAGAAGATAGTCTCTCCCTTAAATAGAGCAAGAAACGGTTCACTAATAAGTCCAGATCCATTTCCCCTAACCATATGCATTAATGGCCTCGGAAAGGACTCAACTTAATGCGGTCATAATTACTGGATTAACTTCGGTAAAAACAAAGCCTGGGGGAAGGAAATGATGGTTCCAGTTTTGATCAAATATAATCTGAAGGGTCTTCAACTCCCAGCCCATTGCACGAGCTGAGAGTTAGGGGGCTGATGTTGTATACGAAAATTGGCTTAAGGCAAGGCAGCAAACTTGGAGTCGCTAAAGGTAAGAGGTCGTCAGATCGCAAGAAGCACATCAACGAACCTCTCCTCAGGGAGCTCTTTCCTAGCGAGCTCTTCCTCAGCGAACCGTACTTCGCTAGATGATGATCCAATCCCAGCATGGAAGTATAGGATCCTCCGCATGACAGAAGCAACACCACGCAACGGCTACAAGCTAAAATCTATAACTGACGAGAGGGGCCCACCTCCACAGCCTATGTACTGTAGCAGCTGTATTATAGTTTATAGCTATCTTTTCTATTTATTACTTGATGTAAATACCACTGTAGCTTGTAATTAATGTATGTCTCCTTCTCCCTTCTATAAAAGGGGAGATCCGAGAGAGAAAAAAGAGAGGGATGAAGAAAAAAATATGTGTGGGAAAGATTAATCACATATAAGCAAAAACTCTGTAAAAATGGAGAGCAGATACTATTTGTAATCCTACTAATATATCGTACATACTGTGGACGTAGGGTCTAGCAAGATCTGGATTTAGATGAACCACGTTAAGCCCGGTGTCTTCTTTTCACTCTTCCATCCATCCCATTTCATTTTTAGTCATTCTTCTCATCAACTAACTAGAAATAGGCTTGAGATCCCGAAGAATCCCTCGTTGGCCAGAGTTTGAAGCACAACCAAAATCCGACATCAACAACAACAAATCAATAATTGTATTATCTAAAAATTTAATGCGCCATGAAAGATCAAATTATATTGATGTGAGATTTCATTTCATTAGGGAGCATATTACTTCAAAGGAAGTTGAACTTGTATACACGAGATCGAAAGAGATCAAATGAGAATGTTGTGGATATTTTCACAAAAAATGTTGAAGGTAGAAGATTTTAGAAAACAACGTGAAATGCTTAGAGTCATTGTGCTTAGACACACTTATTAGAACACAATTTTGATTTTTGTAAGCAAATAGTAGGGGATGATGACTTGCAGGTTGATGGAACATTGGATGACGGCAACTTGTACTGCCTATAAATTGTCTATTTAGCAATGGCATGACGCGGAAGTGTTGCGTGATTGGCAGATATATATTGAGTGCCGAGAGTATGGAAGTGCCGAATGAGAGCAGTCCAAAATACAATAAGTTCTAGACAAAGAAAAGCTTATAATTTTAGTATGTTGCAATGCAAGAGTGAGAATGAGAATTTAAAAAATTGAACTTTGTGAGGATTTCTCCACATCCGTAAAACAAGCTTCATGGATGAAGTCATAGGTTACCCCCAACAAAATATCAATTTTAGCTAATATAGGCCGTTTCAAAACTAAGAATATGAATGTGAACTTTGTCAATGATTTTTATATCATTGTTAAGTATAATATTTACAAATGCTTTTTTCTTTTGAGCCCGTGTATTGTAAATTATTATAAAAAATGATGTTTTTTTCCATATTGATATTATTTCCTAAGTTAATTAATATATTTACTTCTTATTAATTTTATTTAATTTTTAATTAGATTTCTATGAATGAAAAGTTTCAAATTGAATATTTATGTTTATTTTTTTTTGTTTACAGTTGGATACTTCCTAGTTAGTGAGTGACGTGTTATGTAAATTATATGTAAAAAATTTTACAAGAGTTCTTGGCGCCTAATTTTTTTTTCTTCTTGTCTATTTAAAATTTGTGAAACCTATAATACATAAGAGTAATACTACTTGTACTTATTATACATAAAAGTAATGCTGCTTGCACTTCTTTTTATTCACTTTCCACACTACTTTTTCATATTAGAAAAGAACTTGCTCGTGGGGTCTTTTTTCTTTTTTTGTAAACAAAGAAAGTTTTATTTCTTAATATAGAAAGGAGAGTGCATGTAGTATTACTAAATATATGATTATAAAAATCTTATTAAGTCCAATAAAACATAATCCAATAAATCTAAAATGAATTAACTAATAATTTAAGTTTAAAAGACTTTCAAATCAAGGAATCCTTTTGAAGTCTCTACAACTAAAATATCAAAAAGGATTTGGAAAAATAAAAATAACCCCTAAAATAAGGCTTAGTGTCATATAATCCCTAAAACTTTAAATCCTCCAAATAACTCTATTAAAGTTTTCAAAAAAACAAAAAATGTTAAAATTTTGGTTAAAAAAGAAAAAAAGGAATTTGAGTTATCCATGACTCATTCTAATTATTTTTAGCATGAATTTCAACCATTTTGTGAATGAATTTTCTTTTGAACTAAATTATTAACAATCGAGGTTGAGTCTTTAAAGCACTCATAGTATGACTAAAGATAAGCATTTTCAGTAAATTATTGGTAAAGTTCTACTTGATTACATTTTAGGAGGTAAGGTATATGTTTCTTATATATATATATATATATATAAGTATATATTTTTACTACTTCTTTGAGTTTATTGTACCAAAAAAAATTAGAAAGAGTACAAGAGTGACTTATCTGCCTCTTCTTGTTTCTTTTAATAAGGATTTCAATAATTTCAACTTTTGTAAAAACTTTACTAGAATTATTTGTAGGATTTAAAACTTTAATGCATTATGTGATATTAGACCTTACCTCAAGGTTGTTTATATTTTTCCCAAAATATTTTAATAAATAATAAAAAAAGAAAAGTAAAGTAATGTTAATTGAATAATTAGAAAGGCATATGTTGGGTTCTTTCATTAATTACCATCTATTTGTAACTTTAAATATATCTACAAAATTTTCTCTTATATAAAATAAAATAATTTTCTTATAAAAATATTTAAAGATGCATTTGCACTTTGCAATTTTATAAATTAACATGTCATACATTCATACTTGCACATACACTTGTATTCACACGTTGTACTTGTGAGTTACATGCACGTGCCTCCTTCAAAATTTTAGACTAAGATTCGTCACTGTTGTCTTGGTTGCTTCTCTTTTAATAACTTATGCATATAAACAAAGCTTTATTGATATAACTGAACGCTTATTGATGCAGAGCTTACACATTTAATTTTTTTTTATTAAAGCACTTTCTTCTTTATTTGACTGATATTTTTAAAATATCAACTATTGGTACTGTTTTGCTCCATGGATAAAATAGTTCTATGTGTATGCAGATTTGATCCCTAAATTTTAAAAAAAAAAAAATCACATAACTGCAGCCAATCTGCGATATTATATAATTCTCAAATTAGTTACAAGTGAGCTACACTTTCTCTTGAATATAAAATTTCTAATAATATAAATTAATTATCTAGGCATTACCAGAAGAAGTGTCTGATATAATAATGATAATAGCATCTTTCTATTAATGGCAGACAGACCTTTAAAAAAGTTATGGTCAACTCCTACAGTAAGAATTTAGGAGCAAATTCCAGCAGCAGAAAAAAAGGAGAGAGATTTGAATGTGCCAATCATAATATTGCAAATCAAATTAGAATGTCCCACATAATAAAGAAAGAGATTTGTAGGGATGAAGTCATCGTCTTCCATACATTACTTATCCATTCATTAGATTTTTGATCCCTTTGTTCTGCAATTTTCTAGTGTCAAATAACTTATCTAAAGTTGTTATTATCCGCCTAGTTTTAGAAAGATTCAATTATCCTAAGCCTCTCTTTTTTTTAAAAAAAAAAAATTTTATCAAAATTTTTAGCCAATGAATATAATTTATACAAATTTTATATCTCTTCATACTTAGTTCTTGTCATGTTTATAACTTGATTGGACACTTGAGATTAGTTTTGTGTTTTGTTAATAAGTTTTTATTCTTAATTGAATTTATTTGGTAAATTTACACTGTTATAAATTGTTTTAGGTTTTTGGCCATATCTTGAGTTCTGGACTTTTGTTTTAGGTGATTCATATGTCCTTAAAAAGTTAAGAGAGAGCTAAAAATTTCATGAGAGCCCAAGTCCTAGTTGAGTTGTTTTGAAGGTCAAATAAAGCTTGGAACTGAAACAAAGTGTAGTACTATGACCCAGACCTGGTTTCAGTGTTTTCATCAATAGTAGAGCTCCACCCATCATTTTGGTGAAAACTCAAGCCCATAGAATAGCGAAAGTCCAAAACTAAAACTTTCATGAAAGGCTTGATGGCAAACTATACTGTTTTGAATTAATTTCATTGTTGTGAATTTAAGTGTTCAAATTTGTTTTGGGTTGGACTACTTTGAAAAGTTATCTCAATTTTTAGCCGACAACATGAGATAGAAATCATGTTTTTATGCAAGGTTAAGGTCATTGGACTCCTAATTAACAAAGCCACATTTCATATGAAGGGAGCCATGTCCATTGAAGCCTCTTTCCAACCCTAATCAATAGCTTAACCAAGAGATAGTGTAGTAGGCATATAAATAGCTGTTTGAGCCCTTTTTATAATAACTTTTAGATCATTTTTTATATTGTCTCTAATTTTATGAGGAAAGGAGCTCTATAAGAGCAAGACTCCATAGGTTTCCTCTTTTCATTTTATTTTCCTTTTTATTTTTGTATTAATGTATGGCTAAGCTCTCATCTCAATCTAAGGGAATTTCTGCACTAATTCTTTCTTAATGGTGAGACTTGTTCTTAATTCCAATTTATTCCTTTTTTAATTCTATTGATTCCTTGATCTTACTACTTATAATTGCTATGAATAATTGATAAAGTTGTCCAATTAATTAGTTATTTATTATGATTTAATGCTAGCTAAATTTCCATAGGTAATTTCATTGTTTGTGGCTGTTTGGTTGTGAGATAACAATAGGGTGTTAATTTGCTACTAGGATAAATCAATTCCCCTAGAGAATTAAGGATAATTAGTTAGGTTAATATTGGGGTCATTCAATTAATTATACTTAGCATTTTCAAAACTTAATGCTATTGATAGATTAGTTAGGGTGCTGGGCTTTGATTAATTTAATAATAAGAGCCAACTAGGTGTTAGGCTTGGTTGATAAATTTAGGAGGAAATTAACAAGGATTAATTAGGTACTAGGCTTAATTAATATCTTGACTAAGTGGTCAAAATAGGAATGAAACAATAGTGTCAAGGATCAATCATTGAATTCATTGCAAGAATCCCTTAGATTGAGCTCTTTTCCATTTGATTTTCTTTCATTTTTACTTCAATTTTGTTATGCCTTTATTCTGTTTGGTTTAATTCCTAGTCTAACTATTTAGCATCCACCCCCATTTTATTACATTGAAAACAGATAGAATTGAATCACTGGTCTTTGTGGACATGGTTTGTACTCACCTTAATTGCTAACTTAGGCCGTTCAGTACTATTTTTGGTCGGTTTTGACAGCTGTCAAATTTTGGGGTTGTTGTTAGGGATTGGCTATCTTAATTCTTTGTGTTTGTAGTTGTATATAGTTTTAGGAAAGTAGTAGTAGTATTAGGATTTAATTTTAGTGCATACCCCCAGTTTTCCCTATATTTTTGCCTCTTTCCCCTAATTTTTTGATTTTTTTTTAATAGGGTAGGGTGGCAAATTTTTTTGTAGAATTAGAAGCTCAAATTTGGTAGGTCACTTTTTTAGGTATTCTAAGCCAAACTCACAGCTTGCTATGAGGCCCCCTTTTTTATACCAAATTCCATAATCGTCTTGATGTAGTGTAAATTTATTTCATAAGTGCACGGCGTAGCTGTAGTAGAGACTAGCAAATATGGGTCGAATCCCACAGGGATCTCATTTTCAAGTACCAGATGTTTGCAATGTAAGCTGGCCAAAACAAATAAGAGTAGCAGAAAGAATAGAAAGATCTAACAAAAAAGCAGTTGGCAAATAGTAAGCGAAGTAGAATAATAAAAGCTTAGGATTAATGTTTCACCACAATTATGATTTTTAATAATTAATTGAAGTCTTTCCTATTATGATTACTTGATTTATTTGAGGATGGTTTTGCCTTAGTTAATTACTAGCCTCATTCAAGGTCCAATAATAATATTTAAATTAACCCAATTGCCTACTTTCATGGTTTAGATTAATTTAAACCCTTTAAAATTCATGCAAGCCAAATCAAATCCTAAAGAAATTTTATCTACTTTCGTGATTAAAATTTCTTTATTCAACTATTAGTTTTCTGATGACAATCTTCTCGTTTCGGTACTTCAACTATCTACCTAAGACATGATAAAACATTGGCCAAATACTTTATCAAGAACAATGAAGGCACAATAGTCGAATCAAATTAAATTAGGTAATCACAATAGAAAAATACATTAGTAACATTAAAGAATCATAATTGGGCCATTCCTAATCCTAGAATAAGGATTTTCTTAGACATAATAGAAATAAAAACCATACTCATTGATAAAATAAATTGCATAAGGTTTAAAACAAAGAAAGAATAAAAGAGAAGATAAAGAAGAAAGAAAACTATAATAAACGTAACCAGAATTCTTGAAAGAAGATTAAACAAAGATTGAATCCCAAATCAAACTTAGAAAACTCCTAGGGAAGCAAGAAGACTTGAGCTCTAAATAATCCTAATTAGAGAGAACTAATGAATGCTAATTGTGTCTTTAGGTGGCCTAAAGGATGTCTTTATATAGCAATTTTTGGGCCAAGAATACGGTTGTGTTCCAGGACACGGTCAACCAATGTTTCGGGCTAGATGGCTTCTAGGAGGCCGCTGGCTATTGCACTAAACATAGCCATGCTTTAGGACATGGCCAGGCCATGTTCGGTGCTAGCTTGATGATCTCTTTTACTTCTTTATGCAATTGAATTAAATTCTGCATATCTTCTTCTTTAGCTTCTTCTTGATTCAAATATGCTCCAAAGCTTAGCTTTCCTTCTTCTTTTTAGAACCTCTTTTGCTAACTTGAAAGGACAAATGTAGACTACAGTGGTACCAAGAACAAACTAACTAAACTAAGAAAAAAGTAAAGTAAAATCCACAAATTAACAACTAATTAAGAGGTGATAATTGACATAATTATAGGCATTTTATCCATTTATCAACTCCCCCATGTTTGAACTTTTGCTTGTCCCCAAGCAAATTATAACGTATGAACACATTAAGAAAGGGGAGAATTTTCACCTCTCAAATCAAATAAGCAGATGTGGTGTAATTAATTCTATTCCCAATCAGTAAGATTTCAACAGAAATATAAACAAGCATTTAAGAGTTAGTCTTCACCTGCCTAACATCAAACCTTTACCCTTTTGTTTTACATATCATCCATTGTTACCATAATCTTCATGCCCCAAAATGTTTCTTAAGACACCTAAGTAAGACCCTCATCCTTTACATCTCCCTAGCTTACCATTCCCTTTATTTTTATTTTTTACCAGTGAGTGCATTTTATGCTCTATCTCACTGTGGTGTAGACATCTAGATACTCATACCAAAGGCTTTTTTGGATCTTGAATTTAGATATTTAGAGCGAAGACCTTTTTAGATGTTTTTTTTTCTCAGCTTCTTCTTTTTCTTCTTTTTTCACTTTTTAAGCAAAATTTTTTCTTCTTCTTTTTTTGAATTTTTTTCATTTTTTTAACACCCTTATTCTTCACTTCTCCCTATTTTCATACTGTCATAATTCTGAGATTCACCAGGTGCATTTAGATTGCAATTCCAATAAATAAAGTGTTTTTAAGAGGCCTAAAGTTCAATTTTAGGGAAGAAAAACTAAACCAAAAATATTTATTCAAAATCTATCTCAAATCTAACTTTCGTAGGCCTAAAACTAATTTCTACCACATCAACTTATTAGGAGAGTTTTTTTTTTTTAATTTTAGTAAACATGAATTATGTCTCAAATTAAAAGAAAAGAAAATAGAACATAGACCAAGAGAAAGGAAAGTTAGAAAAGAAAAGATCAGAGAGGAAAGGATAGAAACTTACCTAGTCACTGGCTTTCAGGTGGAGGTGGTGGCTGGAAGTTTTGGTCCAAGTGCCAGTTGTACATGCTTTGGATCATATATTGCATATCACCCATCATTGACTGCATAGATCTTATTACTGCTTGCATATTTTGTATTCCATCTTCAATCCTATCAAGCTGCATGTATATTTGTTCTTGGTCATCTAATAGGGCATAGGAGGGACCTTCCATGAAGGGACCTTCCATATGAGGTTGTTGAGCTAGGGGTGGCTGTGGTAATTATGTGAATGGTGGGTACTCTGCTTCTTCTTCTTCTTCTTCATGACCTTCATCTTCAAAGTCCCCTTCAAGTGGGTAGCTCCAATTGGCTTCATTAAGAACTATGGTATGCTTAGGGTTTGGGAGGTGAAAAAGTTCTCTGCCTCTGAAATGTAGCCAATACTCAGCTCCTCTCCTGATTATCAGTTTCATGTGTAGGCAGGATTCTAAGTTAATCCTCAAGTTTTCGGGTAGTGGCTGCAAATCTGTAAGCTGTTTGTCCAATCCCAAACCATGAGCAATAGCTATCACTAAGCCTCTTGTAACTACTTTGCCATATAATGCATTACCCACTTTTTGCATCTGTTGTGCCATGAATGCCCTAGTGTTTGTTGATTATTATTTATCATTGACCAAATAAAATACAGCTCTCGCTGACTTGCAACCCCATCACTTTCTGCTCTTCTAAAAACAGTGTGTGCTAGCACACATTGAATGTATCTAAAACAGGGATTATAAATGGATGAGGCTTTTGATTGGGAAGCCCTATACTACCCTCCAATGGCAATTGAATTCTAAAATATATGTGATTGAAAACTAGATGGAACAGTCCTAGGACCCCCAGGGGTAATCTAAATAAATCATTAAACTGGGCTAATGATAAATTATAATCTTGATCAAAAGGTCTAAATGAAATTTGTCCTTGTTCGACCTTTTGATCTCTGAACAGGACTGGATTAAAGGAACTGAAAAATTCTAGGGTTACTCTTGCATATGTTGGGTAACACATCATTATAAATTGTGACCATCCATTCTAGTCAAACAAGTATTGGACATCATGGAGTCATCCCAACTGATCTAAACAAACCTCATCTACATAGCAGGTACTCAGCATTCCCATTTTATCAATTGATCGTATCGTCCACATTGATCATCATTAATTAAAATGATACCAAACTCGTTTATTTCATGAGGTTGTTGGCTGAGATTACCCCGTGTCCTGCATGTTTGATGGGATTGGGAGGAGGCTTGGCCAATTCTCGATCTTTTAGGTGCCATTTTGAGATTTTTCAAGGAAAGGGATTTTGACACAAAATTTGAATGGCACTTAAAAGATTTCTCTTTTCAAGCTTTAAGAAAGATTCAGGGAAACAACAACTATTAAGTAGAGTAAAAATTAGAATAGGGCCAAACGACACTCCTAATGCAACAAGATAACAATATGTAAAAAGAATTTCAGCAAAAATAACCAACCACTTAGTAGTTTCAATCAAAATTAAACAGCAACAGTATGATCAGCAAAAGTAGAGCAATCACAACTAAAACAGGTTATGTTTTCAATGTATAGCAAATAATAAGATAATCCTATCAACAGCGCATCATGTATGATGCAGAATATAACAAAGAAAAAGTGTAGAATTTTTAGGTATGTGCAGGGGCAGAAAAATGAAGAGATGCAAAAATTTTCAATCAATGCAGAGTTCAGCAATACGGTAATTTAACAATGGGTAATGTAAAATCAAAGTGCAGCAATGTTTTGCTTATGTAGAATGTAGAAGATTTGCGTAGTAAATCATGAAAATGCAGGAGCTAAAAGGATGAATTTCAATAAGAATAACAAGAATTGAAGCAAAGGGGACTGGAGAGGGACCAATCACTTACCTCCTCTGCACATGCAGGTGTTCTTCTTGGCTGAGGTGGGATAAGAATGGGGGAAGAATAATCCAGTGGAATGTAGGCTAGAAGTGGGTGGATCTTGATCATCGGTGGTAAGGAGTGGTCAGAGACTACAGCAGACAGCCGGAGATGAACGGAGATGTAGCATGGCTGGGAAGGAGGTGAAACGACTGGATAAGAGTGGGAAGGAGATTTGGCCATGTTCCCTAATTTAAGGCAATCGTGTAGCTACCCTTGCCCGAAACACGGGCAGGCCAAGTTTGGTGCTGTCCAATCCAAATTCTTGCTTTTTTCATTATTATTTTAATTTTTTTGAATTTTTTTTTCTTTTTCACTGAACACTGCATGGAACGTAGCTATGTTCCAGAACACACCTTAGCCATATTTGATGCAATATAATCTAGGTCTAGAGGCTTGCATGGAACACGAATGTGTTCTAAGACATGGCCAAGCCATGTTTGATGCCACCAAAAACTGGTTCTGAAATTTGCATGGAATATAGCTGTATCCTAGGACACACCCTAGCCGTGTTCTATGTTAATGACCTTGATCTTGCTTGAAACTTTTTAGGTGACTTCTGCATCCATCCTCCCCTTGAAGGGTGCTTGGCACAAGGAAATAGTCCTCCAACTCAAATATCTGATAAGCTCACAAATACTAAGAACTATGTATAGAAAAAGAAAATTGAACTAAGAACTAAAAGGAAAGAAGCAAAACAAATATACAAACTAAATATTACGAAAGTAAACTTGGGTTCCCTCCCAAGAAGTGCTCATTTTAAGTTGTGAGCTCGACTCCTTTGGTGCCTTATTTGATTGAAGGGAGCTCAAAGAGAGTGTAAGTGGCTTTCTCTTTGGTTGGTTCTCCTACTAGATAGTGTTTGACATGCCAAATTTTAATTTTTTTCTTATACAACTTTAGGTTGGGGGAAGGAGATTTTAGTTCTGCCTTTGGGATTTCATCTTCCCCCATAATGGTGTGCTTTGGATCTACTTCCAGTTTTTCAAACCTTGCTTTTGTAGGAGAAACAGTCTTCTCTTCAAGTAGCTTAGCACACAAATCAGCTTCAATATTTTTATCACTAGTGGAAAGATTTTTCACAAGACTGAAATCAGAAGGATCGTTGGGATGGTGACTCATTATATCTTTTTTCTTAGGTTGCTTAATTTCATTAATCCTACAACATGAGTTCTCAAGAGAAGGGCTCTTCATAGCAAGAGACAAATTAAACTCAATCTTTTCATCCCTTACATTGAAGGTAAGCTTTCCTTTGTTAACCTCAATAATGGCATTAGCAATGGCAAGGAAAGGCCCTCCAAGAATGATAGGGATTCTAACATCCTCTTCCATATATATAAAACCACAAAATCTATAGGGATGAAGAATTTACCAATTTTTAGAGGTACATCCTCTAAGATGCCAACCAGATGTTTAACAGATTGGTTTGCCAATTGTAAAGAAAAAGTGGTTAGCTTCAAATCACCTATCAAGAGCTTCTTACAGATAGAAAGAGGCATAAGACTTACACTTGCTCCTAGATCACAAAGGGCTCAATCTCTATGCATGTCTCCAATGGAGCAAGGAATAGAAAAGCTATCAGGATCCTTGAGTTTGTGAGGTAACTTTTTCTAGATGATTGCACTACATTCTTCAGTCAAGGCAACCATGGCATGTTCCTCAATCTTCCTCTTGTTAGATCTAATCTCTTTTAAGAACTTGGCAAAATAGGGCATTTGCGAAATAGCCTCCAAGAAAGGGATACTAATATGTAGCTTCTGTAGAATTTCCCAAAACTTCTCATATTGCTTTTCCAATCTGGCTTTAGTTAATCTTTGAGGGAAGGGTACTAGTGGCTTATATGGTAGAGGAGGTATATATTTGGACTCTTCTTCTTTTTGTTCCTCCTTTTGTGCTTCAACTTCAGCTTGCACGCCTCTTGCCTTTTCAACCTTTATTTCAGGTCCATCTTTGCTGATTTCCTCTGCAATTATCTTTAGTTCTCTTAATTGTGATCCACTCCTTAAGATGACAGCATTGTAATGTTCCCTTGGATTTTCTGGTTGGCCTAGCAATTTTCCTAGACTTTGGGCTAAAGAGCAGGCTTGTTGAGCTATCTGAGTTTCTAGCATCTTATTATAAGCAGCTAGTGAGTCAACTTTAGAAGCTAGGTCTTTAATAGCCTCATTCATAGTGTGATTTTGGGCCCTAAATTCTTCATTTTGCTTTATTTGGGCTGCTATGAAATTCTCCATCATTATCTCCAAGTTAGACTTTGGTGGGAGTGGAGGATTTAGAAGTCTTTAAGGTTGAAAGCCAGGAAGTTTCCTGAAATTGTTCTAAAGGGTAGGATTAGGATTCTCATGGTAGGAGAAGTTCGGATGATTTCTCCAGCCTGGGTTGTACATGTTGGAGAAGGGATTATTTGGCTGGGCAAAATTATTTACTACATTAACTTGCTCACTGCCTTGAAAAGATGGGTTCCCCAATTGGCATTCTACAGTAAGGTGACCGATACATCCATATATTTCATATGCAACTCTTGGAGAGCCTACTGCATTTATGCTTAGCCTGTCTAACTTCTAGAAGAGAGCATATACTTTAAAGGATAGGTGGTCAGTTGCATCTATCTCATACTTTCCTAATGGCTTATTTGATAAGGCACGATCTCCTGACCATGAGTAGTGATTTTGAGCCATTTCCTCAATTAGTGTGTATGCTTCATCAATAGTCTTATTCATGAGTGCATCTCCTATAGCGGCATCTACTGATATGAGAGTGTTATAGGTAAGCCCATTGTAAAAGGTATGAACTATCAGCCACTTTTCTAATCCATGGTGGGGACATAGTCCTAATAGTTCTTTAAAGTGCTCCTAAGCTTCATATAAATATTCTCCATCCTTCTGAGCAAAGGTTGTAATCTAATTGCAGAGTTGGGCTGTCTTACTTGGGAGAAAATACTTAGCCAAAAAGGCTTGTGATAGTTACTGCCATGTTGTAATAGAGCTAGACAGTAGCGAGTGTAACCATGCTCTAGCCTTATCCCTTAGAGAGAAGGGAAATAGTCTCAACTGGATTACATCTAGAGAAACTCCATTCATTTTTAATGTGTCATAGTACTCCAAGAAGACTGAAAGATGTAGATTTGGGTCTTCTATAGGAAATCCTCCAAATTGGTTTTACTACACCATCTGTAGGAGTGAAGGCTTTAGCTTGAAATTATTCACCTCTACAACTGGTTTGACAATGCTCCGGCTGATGCCATGGGTGTTAATTGTAGTAAAATCTTTCAGCGAGTGGTTGTTTGGTTGCTCCATGGCTAGAAGTGATTGCTCTTGTTTCTTTTGTCTCCTCCTTCTTTGTAGCGTCCCTTCAATCTCTAGATCGAACTGAACTAGATTCTCAGGAGCTTTTTGCATAAAAGGAACACCTATGCAAATAAAGAAAAGGAGTAAAAGCAGCAAGAGAAGAGATTAGAAGTAAAAAAGAAAAGAAAAGAAAAGAAGAAGATTTAGATCAACTTTATTGCAAAACAAACTAATACTGATGCAAAGAGAGATCCCCAACAACGGTGCCAAAAACTTAAAGTAGTGTAAATTTATTCCAAGAGCACACAGCGTAGTTGTAGTAGAGACTGGTGAATATGGGTTGAATCCTATAGGGATCTCGTTTTCATGTACCAGATGTTTGCAATGCAAGCTACCCAAATCAAATAAGAGTACTTGAAAGAATAGAAAGATCTAATGTAAAAGCAACAGGAAAATAGTAAGTGAAGTATAATAATAAAAGCCTAGGATTAAGGTCTCACCACAATTATGATTTTTAATAATTAATTGAGTTTTTCCTATTATGATTACTTAATTTATTTGAGGATGGTTTTGCCCAAGTTAATTGCTAGCCTCTTTCAAGGCCTAATAATAGTATTTAAAATAACTCAATTTCCTACTTTTATGGTTTAGATTAATTTAAACCCTTTAAGATTCATGCAAACTAAATCAAATCCTAAAGAAGTCTTATCCACTTTCATGATTAAAATTTCTTTATTCAACTATTAGTTTTCTAGTAATAATCTTCTCCTTTCAGTACTTCAACTATTAACCTAAGGCATGATAAAACATTGGCCAAATACTTAATCAAGAACAATGTAGGCATAATAGTTGAATCAAATTAAATCAGGTAATCACAATAGAAAAATTCATCAATAACATGAAAGAATCATAATTGGGCTATTCCCAATCCTAGAATAAGGATTTACTTAGACATATTGGAAATAAAAACCATACTCATTAATAAAATAAATTGCATAAGGTTCAAACAAAGAAAGAAAGAAAGAATAAAAGAGATGATGAAAAAGAAAAAAAACTATAATAAAAGTAACCAAAATTCTTGAAAGAAGATTAAACAAAGATTGAATCCCAAATCAAACTTAAAAAACTCCTAGGAAAGCAAGAAGACTTGAGTTCTAAATAATCCTAATTAGAGAGAACTAATGAATGGTAATTATGTCTTCATTTGGCTTGGAGGACATCCTTATATAGCAATTTTTGGCCCTGGAACACAACTGTGTTCTAGGATATGGGCAGCCTGTGTTTCAAGCTAGACAGCTTCTAGAAGGCCACTGGCTATTGCATCAAATATGGTCGTGCTTCAGGACATGGCTAGGCCTTGTTCGGTGCTGGCTTGTTGATCTCTTTCACTTCTTTGTGCAATTGACTTGAATTTCTCATATCTTCTTCCTTAGCTTCTTCGTGATTCAAATATGCTCCAAAGCTTAGCTTTCCTTCTTCTTTTTAGAGCCTCTTTTGCTAACCTCAAAAGAAAAATGCAAACTACAATAGTACCAAGAACAAACTAACTAAACTAAGTCAAAAGTAAAGTAAAATCCACCAATTAACAACTAATTAAGAGGTGATAATTAACATAATTATAGGCATTTTATCCATTTATCACTTCTACGTTTTTTTTTATTTTTTAGTATCTTTTGAATTATTTCCTTATATGTCCATTTCAATTATTGTGAATTTTGATTTCTTGTGAAGTTTTTTTGTACAGGACTTGATCCTCTCATATTTTTAAGCTAATATATGATCCAGAGATTGAAAGAACCTTTCAAGAATTGAAAAGATAGAGCATGCACTAATCTGACCTAATTCAAGATCTTCATCAGTATCAACTTCTATAACTGCCTCTCCAAGCTTAGGGACTATGCTAGATTTGTTTTCAGCAAGCTCATTTCTTCATTCAAGCATGGATAACATAGCATTCCATCAGAGGACATCAAAAGAGTTCGCTGTTGTAGACCTCAACCAACAATGTTTATGCATTCGCTATCTTGAAATTGAGGCTGCCTTTGAATTGAATCTTGGCCTGATTCATTTGTTGCCTACTTTTCAAGGTTTGACTAGAGAAGATCTCACAAGCACATAAAGGAGTTGTATGTGGTCTACTTAACCTTGAAGCCTCAAGGAATTTTAGAAGAGCAAATCAAGTTGTCACACGCTAATTCTCAACATGTGACCAACATAGAAAGTCACCTAAGGGTGGCTTCCTACCAGCCTAAACCATACGATAAAACTCTTGTTACACATTTTCCTATGTGGAAAGTGATTTGACAATTGAAAGCTATGCAAGACCAGATGGAAAAGTAAAAACCACATTGACACATTTATTAAAATGCTTCATCATATTTTTAACAAAAATCCAACAAAGTCTCCCTTGTTTTCTAGACCGTAGGACATAGGCTAGCAGAACAACTAAGGGCCACACTCCCTACTTAAGACTTGTATAAACAATCAAAATCCAACATGACACCTAGCTACATTAATATACACAATCCACTAGGTAACACCCATATATATACATCAGAAGACTTGACCTAACTAACGGCCAAAATACCACCATCAACATGTCTCTATGCTCTAAAAAAGTAGCATATGCAGTCAAGGAGCAGGCTCAGGTCTAGATAGATGAGGATGAATGGCAGGGATAGCCTCAGACTCTAAAAAATATTGTTAAAAAAAGGAGTGAGTTTCTTAGAAACCCAGTAGGTGAATAATTCTTTAGGAATCAATTGTTAGTTACAATCATATTCAAATGCAATCCAGTGTAAACATACATATATATATTTGTTTATAAAACATCTTACAAATTGAAAGTTACACTTTCAAACCATTTATAACCAAGTTTCATAACTCATCAAATACAAGGATATAGATAAATTGAAGACTTCAAATTCAATAAATATATTGAACACCAAATTTAAATATGATACTAGGCTTGAAACTAAATGAGAATATGTTTTCACATTTTAAAGTTTTCTTAAACAAGTAAAAGAAGAAGCAAATCATGAAATTTGAATATACTTATCTTAATGAAAAATTTAAAAAATA
Organism: Saraca asoca; assembly: GCA_026873985.1. Taxonomy (NCBI): domain Eukaryota; kingdom Viridiplantae; phylum Streptophyta; class Magnoliopsida; order Fabales; family Fabaceae; genus Saraca; species Saraca asoca. The sequence continues at coordinate 13,912 of JANHAO010001966.1, read as the reverse complement.
TATATCGAAAATCTTTCTTACTTCACAAATAGACGAGTATTAAGAAAATTGAAAATTTCCATATATAGTTGGAATCTAATGGCTAATTCTTGTAGACAACTTGCCTAACAGTGTTCCACGATCACCATTCACCTTATTCATCATATAGAATGTGTTGAAACATTTCCTGGTGCACTCGTGGCCCTGTTGCCACTAGGTAGGGCTATTTGATATGGTCAATCTCTCACCATATGGCATATTTGACCACACCTTAAGCAAGCTCTGATTTCCCATCCATAGACCCCTAGATGCATTTCACCACAAATCCTACATGGTCCCTTTGTCTCCAGTCTAACTAGAGTGGAATAAGTAAAGCTAGATGCTCCAAGAGATCATTGACACATAGAAGTAACTCCTACCAGTCTCCTACTCTAGCTACTCTAACTTAGAGCCCTTAGTGAAAACTACACATCTTGCCTCTATGAAGGAGGTCCACTAGAAACTGAAGATGACTATCATCTGGAATCTCCACTAGTATCCTCATATCTTGATCTCATTCTTGTACTACTTTGGGCCTCTTTTTCCTTCTTTTTTTTTGTAAATCTCACTTCTAATTCAATAGCATTGTTATAGACTTTTTCATATGTGGTTCCCCTGAAAGCTTGAATAACATTGAAGTAATTATTGTTAAGGCCATCAACAAATTTCTTGGCTTTATCCCTTTTCAATAGGGATCGTACGTCTTGCAAATTAGAACAAGTAAAGAAATTGGGTGGCATACTTAGAAATTGATAATTTTTTTTCTTAAGGTTGATAAATGCCTGTAACTTGGCATACCACTATCCCTCATGAAAAAACTACTATAGGAAACTCATATGAAATGTCTCCCATGTGTATGTTAGTTTGTTGAATAATCTACGTCTCTCCTAATTCTGAAACCAATCTATAGTTGATCCATCAAGCTGGAATCTAACCAACTTCACCGTGACATCCTCTGAACACTCAGGGACCCACCATATTCTCTTAATCTAGAAATAAAAGAGGATCCACTGATGATCTTATGCATGAATAGCGGGGAGGTTTGAGCTTTTGAAACTCCTAAAGTTAGTTTTTGAAATTCATGGGTGTTGATCCTACAAGCAGTGGAGGGGTGGTAATACTTATGTTTCTAGCCCTTCATGTTATTGCCTTTGAACCCTTTGTTGGACCAATTCATCTACAAATTTATTTATAGCTCTTTGCAAGTTTCTAACTCATGCTGGGGTGTCAAAAATAGAAGGACTTGTTGAAGCTCTAGAAGAAAAAGGAGCTACTATCTCAGGTTGAGAAGTTTTTGGTTGCACTTATTCATGTGCAACTCTGCCTTGGCCTTTACCATAGCCTCGGCCTCTAGCCTTACTTCTACCCCTGCCTCAAGGTGGTGGTGAAGGTGATAGTTCATGAAAAGCTCCCTCGGATGCTTTTTTAGATTAGCATCCAATTTGAGCTAAAGATCTAATCCTAGGTGGCATTTCCCTATCATCCAATAGAATGATTATTTTGTGCAATATTCATATGTGTATATATATATAAATGAGAGGTTTAGGAATTGCAGATATTTTCAACATATGTCTTAGAGTGGGTATTAATATATCTTTATTCATGTTTTGTGAGCCTAGGTGCACTAACATGAACTCAATATGTCTATCCCAATTTGACAATTGGAGGCCTCTGAATTATGCACCTAGAGTCTAGACTATGCTTTGATATCAACTTTGTCATGCCCTAATTCTCAACACATGACTGGCATAGAAATCACCTAAGGGTAGCTTGTTCTTAGCCTAAACCATGCAGTAAAACTCTTGATACTACACACTTCCTTATGTAAAAGGTGACTTGACAACTGAAAACTAGGCAAGATAAGCTGGAAAAGTGACAAGCAATATTGACACATTCATTAAAATGCTTGATCATATTTCTAACAAAAATCTGATAGAGTCACCTTTATTTTTTGGACCTTAGGCCATAGGCTAGTAGAACAACTGAGGGCCATACACCTTACTCAAAACTTGTATAAATAATCAAAATGCAACAAGACACCTAGCTATAATAGTATACACAATTCGCTAGGCAACACCCACATATATGTATGGGAAGACCTAACATAGCCAACTGTCAAGATATCACCATCAACATATCTCTATGCTTGGCAAAAGTAGCCTACCCAATCAAGGAGCAAGCCCAGGTTTAAATGGATGAGAATGAGTAGTAGGGGTAACCTCAGACTCTTAAAAATATTGTTAAAAAAAATGGAGTGATTTTCTTCGAAACGCAATGAGTGAATAATTCTCTAGGAATCAATGGTTAGTTATAATCATATTCAAAAGCAATCCAATATAAACATACATATATATATTTATCTATTTATAAAACATTTTACAAATTAAAAGTTACACTTTCAAACCATTAATACCTATGATTCGTAACTCATCAGACATAAGGATACCCTTCATAAATTGAAGAATTCAAATTCAATGGATATATCAAACACCAAATTAAAATATGATACAAGGGTTGAAACCAAATGAGATTATATTCCCACATTTTAAAGTTTCCTTAAACATGTAAAATATGAAGCAAAGCGTGAAATTTGAATATATTTATTATAATGAAAAATGAAACAAAGTTATCTAAAAACTTTCTTACTTCACAAATAGATAAGTATAACAAAAATTTAAAATTTCCATATGCAGTTAGAATGTAATGGCTAATTCCTATAAACAACCTTGTCTAATAGTGTTCCATCATCACCATTCACCTTATTCCTTCAACAGTTATTCTTCCCTTATCCCTTTAGCTATTTCATTTCTAATTTCAATTCTCCCAATTGCACTTGGAGGTTTCCTAAAGGAATTCCCGAAGGATCCAAACTTCAATTTTCAAGAAGACTTAATATTAAAATATTTCATAAAACAATATGCATTAACAAAGAAAAATGAATACCTTTCAATCAGTTCATACATTAAATCATTTGACAATATAATAATCAATTTCATGTATGTCACACTCTGATCCATGGAACATGACCAAAATAGAAGGTCACCATTAGGAAACCTCCTACAAGCCTGACAGTGCAAAATCTTTCATAATTTGACTCAATATACCAAATACCAAAATTTAATTGATGCATAAAAAAATGTAAATCTTCATTAAATATTCACTGAAAATCTAGCAGAGTTTTCTCTATTTTTCAGACTATCGGGCAAAAAGCCTATACAAAACCTATGCAATGAAATCAAGCTCACAATAAACCCAAATAATACAAGATTATATCTACTTGGTTTCATCCAAACAAAACATATATATATATATATCACCATTATACCAACAACCAATGTTTACACCATTCATATACCTTTAAATTCTTCAGGACATGATCTACTAGGTCAGTGGACAGATCCTGAACTAGAATGGTGTGGAGGGACTGTAAGAGTATCTTTTGGCTTTAAACATGAAGAAGGAAAAGAGTGAGTTTCATAGAAACTCTGTGAGCAAATAATCCCATGAAAACTAATTTTTTTTTATATAACTCCATGTAAATAAAATAAGCAACAACGTATAATGCTATAACAAAGTAATTATTGTAGCATAAACAAAGGAGAGTTCAATATAGTTTCCTTTTCTAAAATTTACCAATTCTCAAATAGAAAAATATTTCAAGACAATTATTTTATTGAAATACTATTAGGATCCAAAGGAGTAATTCCTATAGGCAACTAACGTAACAAATATCAAATGTGAGAACCAGGGTCAAATCCTAATTCAATCAAACAAATGTAATTAGGGCCAAATCCCTTTTGAAGGTCAAGGTCAAATCCAAGACCCTCGTATCAAATATCATATCAAATATATCACATATATTTGTCTCACCTTATTTCTCCACCAATTATTCCCGCTTATTTCTCCAGGGAATTACCAATGGATCTAGAATTCCTAATAATCAAACATTCCAAAAATATTATGCTATCAAGATAATTCACGAATACGAGACATTTTATTCATGTCAAAATATCAAATATTGAAGCATCTCATCAAATATTCTTAGGAACATAAATTTCATGTTTATTCAATAAATAACAACATAATAATTTATTCTAAAATGCATAATTTCATCATAGTAATTCATTTTTATATATACAATATACAATAAAATTTTCAAAGTGAACTTAAGGACTTCTCAATTGGTTCAATTTTTCAAGAGAAAGATCACAAAGTGCTAAGTCACTTAACCTGAGAATCCAAATCACTCAGCTTGGATAATCAGTTGGAACCCAAAAATTTGATGTTAATGGGCTCAGTTCTTTAATGGGAATATTACACATTTCGAAGTGTAGGTGGACAACTTGGCGTTAGTTGAAGCATCACTGGTAAGCTGGTTGGAGTGTTGACCAAATAACAAAGGAAAAAAGGAAGAAAATTACCGAGCTAAGCTAGTCTATTGTAGATAAGTTGTCGAAGAGGAAGAAGGGAAGAAGACGATAGTGACTGGAGCTTATCGAGTGGAGGAGCTAAAGAGGAACAGAAGTTAGCAATGGAACCAGAGGAAGACACGAACCAGAGAAGCTTTATGGAAAAAAAGGGCATGCATTGCATGGAAAGTTATGTTGGAGAAATATAAATTTAAACTAAAATGGGATAAATTACAATTTTGCCCCATTAATCGAGTAGCATTCTCAAAAAGTTCATCCTAAAAAGAGGAGAAATTACATTATAGTCCCAATGAAATTTTCAAAATCCTCACTTTAGTCCATATAAAATATATTTATTTTTTATTTTCTTATTTTAACTTTTTTTCAATACATTACAACTTTTCCCCCCAATAAAAGAATTCATCTTCGAATTCTAGAAGCATAGTTATACAAGATCAAACAAAATATTGGAGTATCTATTAAAAATAAGGGTCTAGATTATAAGAAAGGAAGGTCCATACCAACAAATCACTCAAATAATTGAGGGTATTTATCCATCATAATCGACTTAGGTTCCTAGGTCATTTCTTCTTTCCCATGATTTTCCCATAGGACCTTCACCAGTGGATATTCTTTAGAGTGAAGTTTCCTTACTTGATGATCAACAATAACTATAGCATGCTCCATAAAAATAAGATGGTTGTCGAACTTAATTGGAATTTGAGGAAGGATGTGTGATGGTTTTGAAATGTACTTCCTCAACATAGATACATGGAAGACAAGATGAATGTTTCCCAGCTCCAGAGGTAGATTCAACTTGTAAGCCATAGCACTAATCCTTCTTCCGTTAGGAAATGGGCTTATGTATCAGGGACTCAACTTCCCTTTTTTGCCAAATCCTATTATACCTTTCATAGGTGATACCTTCAAGAACACCTAATTACCCACTCAAAACTCTAAGTCCTTAATTCTTTTATCAGTGTAGGACTTTTGGCAGTTTTGAGCTATTATTAATTTTTCTCGAATGATTTTGACCTTTTCATTTGCATCTTGCACTAGTTCTGGGCCCATTAACTTTGCTTCTTCTATTTTTAACCATCTGATTGGAGATTTGCATTTATTTCCATATAATGCTTTAAAAGGATCCATTTGAATTATAGAATGGTAGCTGTTGTTTTAAGAAAATTCAATTAAAGGCAGGTATCAATGCCAATTGCCTTCAAATTGTAGCACACAAGCCCGAAGCATGTTTTCTAAAACTTAGATAGCCTTTTTAGAATGACCATTGGTTTGGGAGTGAAAAGCTATACTGAAATGAAATTGTGAGCCTAAAGTTTCTTGAAAAGATCTCCAGAATTGAGTAGTGAATTGCATACCTCGATCGGATATATTGACAATGGAACTCCATGTAAGGATACAATTTGATCTAGGTACAACTTGGCATATTGAGAAACTGAATAAATTGTCTTGACCAGAAGAAAATAGGCACTCTGGGTCAAGTAATCTACAACTACCCAAATTAAATTATAGCCTTTTGGAGTTCTTGGGAGCTGAGTAATAAAATCCATAGTCACTCTCTCCCATTTCCATTTAGTAATTTCTATATTTTGATGTTGGCCTGCAAGTCTTTGGTATTCAGCTTTTACTTGCGAGCATGTGAGACATCAAGAAATAAAGTCTGTATGCCTTATTTCATTCCTTCCTACCAATAACCTATCTTAAGATCCTGATACATTTTGCTGCTACCAAGATGTATAGCATACGAAGATAAGTAAGTTGTGTGCATGAGTTGTTGTCATAGATTAGAAACTTTAGGAACCCATATGTGACCATGAAAAGTTAAAGCCTCTTTATCATTTCTTGATAAGCTAGATTTGGGCTCTTTTTTCATTTTATTCAACAATTTATTCAAGTTCACATCTTGATCTCGTGCAATGACAATTTAATGAATCGATGGGAATTACACTTGAACATAGGCCATAAATATCCTTGGTTCTGCTATTTGTAATTGGCATCCATAGGTTTCTATTTCATGCACCTCTCAAATAAGTGAACCTCTATGTGAGCAAGGCTTCTTGTTGATTTCCTACTCAAAGCATTGTCTGCCACAATGGCCTTGCCTGGATGATATAAGATCAAGCACTTATAATCTCTCACTAATTCCATTCAGTGGTGTTGCCTCAAGTTCAAATCTTTTTGTGCAAAAATATAGTTTAAGCTCTTGCGATCCATGTAGATTTCACACTTCTCACCATATAAATAATGACACTAAATTTTTAAGGCAAACATTATTGCTACCATCTCCAGATCAAGTGTGAGATAATTCTGTTCACGTCTCTTGAGTTGCCTTTTTACATAGGCTATGACTCTGGCTTACTACATCAAAACACATCCCAGACCAATCATGGAGGCATTATAATAAATAGTATAATTACCATCAATAGTGGGTAAGGCCAATATTGGTGTCATAGTTAAACACTCTTTAAGTTGTTGGAAGCTTGCTTCATATGAGTCGGACCATAAGAATTTTACTTGCTTTTAAGTCAACATGGTCAAGGGAGCCAAAATTTGAGAAAATGTTTTCATAAATGGTAGTAATATCCAACCAAACCCAAAAAAGTATGAATCTCGATCACTAAAGTGGGTCTAGGCCAATTTTGAACTACCTTTACTTTCCTAGGATCCACATTAATACCTTCTTTTGAAATCACATGGCCTAGAAAGGCTATAGTTGTTAACCAGAACTCACATTTCAAAAATTTGGCATAAAGTTAGTGCTCCCTGAGTGTCTACAACACTATTCTAAGATGTTGTTTGCGAGCTTGGTCATTAGGATGGTACACCAAAATATTGTCTATAAAGATAATTGCAAATTAATCTAGGAAAGGTTTAAAAATTCTATTCATCAAATCCATGAAAGTTATGAGAGCATTAGTTAGTCCAAAAGAAATCACCAAGAATTCATAATGACTATACTGAGTCTAGAAGGTAGCCTTTGGAATGTCCTGCTTTTAGATTCGCAGCTGGTGGTAGCTTGATCGTAAGTTATTCTTAAAGAAATATTGAGCACCTTGGAGTTGATCAAACAAGTCATCAATTCTAGGTAATGGGTACTTATTACTCATTGTGACTTTGTTCAATTGCCTATAATCAATGTATAACCTCAAAATCCCATCCTTTTTCTTTACAAATAGTATTGGTGCTCCCTATAGGGAGGTGCTGGGATGAACAAAACCCTTGTCTAACAAATATTGCAATTGCACCTTCAATTCTTTCAACTCGGCTGGTGCCATGTGGTATGGGGGAATGGAGATGGGATTAGTTCTAGGAATCATATCAATATAAAATTCAATTTCTTGTTCTAGTGGCATTCTAGGTCATTCTTTCAGAAAGACTTCTAAGAACTCTCAAACCATCGACGCACTTTTTGCTTTTAGTCCCATCAGTTTAGTGTCTTGGATGAACACCAAGTAATCTTCACATCCCTTTTTAATCATTTTACTAGCATGTAGGGTAGAAATTAGATTGATAGGAACATCAGCCCTGTCTCCCTAGAGTATAAGGAATTCTATATCTAGTATATGGAAGTTGACTAGCTTATTACAACAATTAACACATGCATGATGTGTTGATAACTAACCCATACCTAAAATAACATCAAAATCTACCATGCCTATTATAATCAAGTTAGTAAGAAAAATAATTCCACAAACATTGATCTCATAAAAGGAAATCATATCACAGGCTAGCAATGTCTGACCCAGAGGAGTAGATCCCAATAGCAGTGATTCCAAAGGTAGTCGAGGTCTTACAAGTTGCATAGCCAGATAAGTGGACACAAATGAATGGGTTGCACTTAAATCAAATAAAACATTAGCAGAAATAGAATCGACGATCAAAGTACCTATAGCCATAACATCAAAGGCCTAGGCATCTTGCCTTGTTAAGGTATATGCTCCTCCAATAGCTCTCGGTTTGCCACTATAGCCTCTATTGGCTAAACTTCTACCACCCCCTCTAGTAGTAGAATCAAATAATGGGGGCCTTATGGATGATGCAAATTGAGATTGAACACTCCTTTATGTACTTATGGCCTTATTGCCACTAGGTGAGGTAGAAGAATAAAGACAATTTTTCACCAAATGACCTATGTCACCACATCCAAAACAAGCTCCAGTTGCCTGTCTATAAATCCCTAAATGGACTTTTCCACAGGATTAGCAAGGCCTTGGTGCCTCATGTCTAACTGGAGTAGAAGAACCAGAACTAGATCTTTTAAAAGGATGATGGTTAGAAATAATGGTGCTTGAGGGTCTTCTAGAATGAGTTACACTAGAAGTTGTCGAGATTTGTCTTGTTATATCCCTACTAGTACTCTCAGTTCTGGATTTCTTTCTTATATCACCTTGAATTTCTCTAGCTCTCTTTCTTTCCATAAGTCTCACCTCTAGTACTATTGCTCTATTATATACTTGCTTATATGTAGTGCCCTCCATGAATTGTATAGCATTAAAATACTGATCATCAAGGCCACTAACAAATTTCAGAGCTTTGTCCCTTTCAGTAGGAATCATCTGCCTTGCAAATTGGGGGAGATGGAATAATTAGGTAGCATATTTAGAAACTATTGATCCTTTTTGTTTCAAATTATAGAACTCCTGTAGTTTAGCACAATGTTTTCCTTTAAGAAAGAACTACTGTGGAAGGTTGTATGAAACATTTCCTAAGTGGTAACCTGTCTCCCATAGACTTATTGCTTTCCTAAACTTGATACCAATTTGTTATAGATCCAACTAGCTGGAACCTGACCAACTTTATTGCTATATCTTCTAGACACTCTAGAACACACTACAATTGTTTAACTTGATAAAAAAATTCAAGTGGATCCATAGATGACCCAATGTCAAAATTCCTAGGGGGCTTTAGCTTCCAAAATTCTTGCAAATAATTTTAAAAAGTCAAAGTAATTGATGCTGTAAGAGGTGGAGGAGGTGGAGGCATTTGAGTTCTGGTTTTTCTTGTGGTTGTTATTACTTTTGCAATCTCTATTAGGCCATTTCATCCATAAATTCACCTATGACCTTTCATAAATCTATAGCCTATGCTGGGGCAGTTGTAGCTCTAGAAGTAGAAGAAGCGTCTAATTCAGGTTAAGAAATCTGGCTACACTTCTTCTTATACAGCCCTGCCTTAGCCTTTGGTATAGCCTAGGTCCCTAGGTCTACCTCTACCCTAAGATAATGACTAAGAAGAGGATGACCCATAGAAAAATGGCTCATAGGAGGCTATTTTGGATGCTTCTTTAGATTAGCATCCAAGTTGAGCCAATGATCGAGTTTTGGGTGGTATTGTCCTATTATCAAATAGAAGAGTTTGTTTAGATAAGATTTAGATATACCATGCATGTAGAATTGAAAGATTTAGGTAATGTAGAGATTTTCAACATATTTATGGTGTGGGCATCAATGTATCCTTATTCATGTGTCATGCTCCTAGGTACACTAACATGAACTCAGTATGTTTATTCTAAATTAGTAGTTGGAGACCCCTAACCATGCTCCTAGACTCTAAATCATGCTCTAATACTAACTTTGTTATGCCCTAATTCATGGAATGTGACCAACATAGTAGGTCACTATTAGAAAACCTCTTACAAGCCTGACAATGCAAAATCTTTCCTAATTTGACTTAATATACTAAAGACCAAAATTTGATTGATGCATAAAAGAACAAATACCTTATTAAAATTTACCAAAAATCTGACAGACTTTCCTCTATTTTTTGAACTTCTGGGCACAAGACTATATCTATAAGGCTAGACAACACAAGACTATATCTACAAGGCTTCATCTAGACAAAACATATATATATATATATATCACTACTATACTAGCTGCTAATGTTTGCACCATTCATATACTTTAAACTCTACAAGACGTGATCTACTTGATTAATGAGCAGATCCTAAATAAGAATGGTGTGGAGGGACCGTAGGAGTATCATTTGGCTCTGAAAAGGATCAAGAAAAAGAGTATGTTTCATAGAAACTTAGTAAACAGATAATCCCATGAAAGCTAAAAAATTTTTATAACTCCAGAAAAATAAAAAAAGCAACAACGTATAATGCTATAAAAAAATGTAATTATTGTAGCGTAAACAAAGGGAAGTTCAATGTAGTTTTCCTTTTCTAAAATTTACCAATTCTCAAATAGCAACATATTTCAAAGCAATTATTTTATCCAAATACTATTAGGATCCAAAGGAGTGATTCCTACAAGCAACCAACCTTACAAATATCAAATGTGAGAACCAAGGTAAAATCCTTGATTCAATCAAACAAATGCAATCAAGGTTTCAATCAAGCAAATGTAATTAGGGTCAAATCCCTTTTGAAGGTCAAGGTTAAATCTATGACCCTTGTATCAAATATCATAACAAATATATCACACATATTTGCCTCACCTCATTTCTTTACCAATTATCCCCCCTTATTTCTCCAGCAAATATACTAATCATAGGTGCACTTGAGGATTTCTAGGGAATTACCAATGGATCCAGAATTCCAAAAATATAAGACATTTTATTCATGTCAAAATATCAAATATTGGAGCATATCATCAAATATTCCTGGTAATATAAATTTCATGTTTATTCAATAAATGACAACATAAAATCATTTATTTTAAAATACCTAATTGCATTATAGTAATTCATTTCCATATATACAACATACAATAAAATTTTCAAAAAAGCTTAAGGACTTCTCAATTGGTCAAATTTTCCAATGAAAAAATCACAAAATGCTAAGTCACCCAACTTGAGAATCTGAATCACTTAGCTTGGATAATTAGCTAAAACTCAAAAGTTTGATGTTGATGGGCTCAGTTCTTTGATGGGAATATTACACCTTCCAAAGTGCAGGTGAGTAGCTCAACACTAGGTGAAGCATCACCAGCTATCAAGCTAATCTAGTACATTATGAATGAGTTGTAAGATAGGAAGAAAGGAAGAAGATAACAGTGACTGGAGCTTGCCTGATGGAGATGCTAAAGAGGAATGGAAGCCGATAATGGAAGTAATGGAAGACACGAACCAGAGAAGCTTTAGGGGAAAAAAAAATAGGGTGTGCACTGTAGGGCAAGCTACACTACAGAAATATAAACTTAAACTAAAATTGGACAAATTGCAATTTTGCCTCGTTGACCTAGCTATGTTCTTAAAAAGGTCCATGTGGAAAAAGGAGAAATTACATTATGGCCCCAATGAAATTTTTAAAATCTTCACTTTAGTCCATATAAAATCTATTTTATATTTTATTTTCTTATTTTATTTTTTTTCAAGACATTACAATGTAGCACCTTTACACAATAGCTTTAAAAATCCACTATTACAAAATAGCAAGATTTTCAATATCAAACATAAGAAACAATTCTTCAAAATATATAAAGTAATACTATTTGCTACAACATATGGTTTTACTTTCAAATGCAAATAACTAGTAAAAATTCAAATTAATTTATAATCATAGAGCCTTATGTTGTTCAAGTTCAAAATAGTAAATAAAATAAACTTTAGTATAATAATCATAAAAAAGGAGTAAACTATCCACTCCTTTTTAAAGGCAGCATGATAATGTCAAATTATGCCTTAAGTCTTAACTTTCCAAAGTAGCCTATCTGACAAACTCATCAAAGCCTAACAGCCACTGATCACTAATCATCTTCTCAAATCAATTTCTAAATTAAAATAAAACCTTTTTAACCACTTAAATCCCACTCTAATATAAAAAGAAAAAGAATTAAATTGAAGAAAAGGGAAAAATATGCTCACTTCAATTTTAGGGGCATGGGTTGTTAGTTTATTGGGGGTCAATGATTGAGCCATTGCATATTAGCTATCACTCCCACCTAATTTAACTAGGTTATAGAACTGGTGGCTTTCAAGCTCCTAGTGGTGGTGAGAAAATTTAATGGCATCCTGCAAGCTACTGAGTGGCATTGATCCCCATTAGCTTAAGCTAACTCTCACACATCCTCCGTGTGATGTCAAGGTAGTTAAAGTAGAGATCAAAGAGGATGCAATAGAAGCCACGACCAGATAGGAATAAGTTGAAGTAGCAATTGGAGAAGGAACAGAGTAGAAGTAGAGCTCATGAGGAAGCAGAGCAAAAATATTTTTCAGAAGGAAGAAGAAGTAGAAGTAGATTGGGAGAAAGAAGAAACAAAATTGGGAGGAAGAATAAGTAGAAGCAGTCCGGGGAAGCTTAGGTAGTTTAGTACTAATTTTGGCACCGCTATTAGTAACCTTTATAAATATTATTTAAACTTTTGGACTGTCTACTATGCATCATAAAAAATTGATGTAGATATGCACCAAATAATCAATGGTTGATATTTAATCATTCAACCTGATTGACCAAAATGTAACCAATTGCTGAGAAATCACTTGAAATTTTGAATTGGCCTTAAACTTCTCTTACTTGGACCTTACTGTGAGAGATCCTATATGGACCAAATCTAATTTGTACTCCAACCTAGAACCAGTGAGAAAAACATCTTCAGGTAGGAAAGGAAGGAGGTTGAAAACTGATAGAAAACTTCATGGTGGATGTCAGGTCCCTTGAAAAGAAATAGTAATTAATCAGAGTTTAAAATTTTAACAGACTTTGAATCTTAATTTTTTCTCATTGGAAAATTTATGTACACATTTATGTTATATTTGGATTCAATAATAAAGCAGTAAAAAGATTTGTGTGCGACAAAATAATAAAGATTTAAAACACAAATTTTAAAAGTGGTTTAACTTCAATTGAAACCACAATTCAAGTCTACTCCACTTGATCTTTCTTAACTGACAGACCTTATCAATTGAAAACAAAACTATCAGGATTTACCAGGCTCCTAAAATGCTAGTTTACAATAACAATGCAAGAACTTACATAGGCTTCTTGTTAACCTAGAAGAATTACAATAGGCTCTTCTTAACCTAAACAAAAGCACAAGATTTATGACAGGTTCTTGCTAACTTATACAATATTTCTAAATACCTAGAAATCTTAAAACAAAGAAATAGAAATAAGAAAAGGGTATGAAATACAATACCAATGTTTGAGATGAAAATCTCAAACTATCAAAGATGAACTTAATAGATCTTGATCCAAAAGCTTAATAGAATCTCAGAAATTTAATGAGGTGGAGAGAAAACATGTTTAGCTCTTTTTATCAAAAATGATTTTGCACTTGAATGTATTGTTCCTGTAAAGAAAACTATGAAAAAATCATTTAAATAAAGAAGGCAGTTGAGTTATTGTAACTGCTATAACCGTCTGTAATAGAATAACTAACTTTCAATTGCTAAATTGATTGTTGCTTTGATTACAAATGGTTACAACTAATTAATCAGTGTCGTAATCAAATTGAAGTTTGTTATTCATAGCTTATGCATCGATTACTGCATTGTAGTTATTTTTCTCAACCTTCAGTTTG